>JAOSBL010134890.1:0-29655 GCA_027568915.1 Erythroxylum roraimae | reverse complement strand
ATTGTCCCTTTTACATAATAATAGTAATAATAATAATAATAATAGTAGTAGTAGTAGTAGTACATTCTTTATATTATCATCCCAATTAATAATGCATAATTAAATTAAGTGTTACCCAAGTAAATTAAATACCAATTTAAGTTCATAACACACCTTAAACAAGTTCATTTAAGTCCTATTATACCATATAAATTAACCTAACCTTATATAGTTCATCAATTGCACAAAATCCCTTTTTTTCAATCATTTCCCACAATTGTGGGATAAGTGACTCGAAACCTCCAAACAGCTATTTTCACATGACAGGTTTTTGGATCAGTTTTGTATGGCCATTCTGACCTAGAAACTGACGTTTTTAGACAGTATGTTCTTATAAATTTTTTTCATATATGTATTAAGTTTCAAAAGAAATAAAGTTAATGCAATTTGGTTCGTTATTCAGAGAATTATATCTAAAATACTACAAACTGTTCTCAACCGTGGGCAGCAACCACAACTCAACTTCAAGCCAAATTTCAAACCCCTTAGTGACAGAAATCAAATTCGATTCCTTCATAAAAGTTGTAAATATATGTATCTAGTTTAATCTGAATTTAAAATCATCCCATTTTTATGTCCACAGGTCAAGATATGGCTAAAGTACCAATTCCTATTCAGTAGAACCACTCCTTCTAACAAGTACCCAGCATGTATCAAGTTTCTAACCTCAATTCTTCATTATTTCAGATGTTCAAGCTAAACTAAGCTTCCAAGCAATCAACATATACCTATTATTAAGCTGCAACTTTCAGCACCAACTAGATAATAATACATTGAGTTACAAGACTTACTTCTTGATGAAATAACTTACAAAGATGATGATCCAAGATTTAGCAAAGTTCTAGAAGTTGAGAGGGGGAGTTGGAGAATTTCGGTGCAGAGAAGAGAGCAAAGTGAAGAATGAGCAAAATAGAAATTGCTTTAGCAAAATTTGCCACATCCAAAACTAGGTGTCATTGAATTGGAGCAACATATGTCTCCATGCATGAGCATCATGTGTAGCATACAGGAGCTGCCATGTGTCAATGATACATTAGGCCATATGTCACACACTTAGTGCTGCCATTTGTCAATGTATCAACTATGCCATTTGTTAATGCTTTAACCATGCAAAATGTTAGTAATTCATATCGTTCTAATTTTCATGTACCAACTTAATTGACACTTGGTAATTTTTCCTAGGCCAAATGTATATTTAAATACCTCAATTCTCTAATGGCATCAATTAATTTCAATTCACTAACTATGATCCACTTGACCAAAAATTCAAGTCATATGTCTTTCATATTCTAATCATAGCACAATTCTAACTCCTATCACACATGTACTTTCATAAACATGTATTATTTCAACTAGGGTGTACTTTGGGGCCTTACACTTCAATATACTCACTATCG
Source organism: Erythroxylum roraimae (assembly GCA_027568915.1). NCBI lineage: Eukaryota > Viridiplantae > Streptophyta > Magnoliopsida > Malpighiales > Erythroxylaceae > Erythroxylum > Erythroxylum roraimae. Next base: position 28,219 of record JAOSBL010134890.1, on the reverse strand, counting down.
TCCTGAATACTAATAAAAGAACTTTCACTACCAATTTCATTGTTTAATCTTTGCTTCTATCTTTCTTATGCTAATACTTTTTAAGCAAAGTCTTCATTTGTCATTTTGTACTATGACTCACTTTCTTACAAGGGTCCACATCACCCTTGATCCTAGCTAAATGCTTCATTAATCTGGTTATTCTCCCACCTTTCAAATGCTTGTTACAATATAAATAAATATATGGTTCTTCATTCCAGGAACCAATCAAGTATGAGTCCAAGCTGGATCATTGAAGTTTTTTATACCTGAAGCAACTGAATTATCAGGTGTACTTAAACTTCCTTCTATTTATGTTTTAAAAAATGAAGACATATATTAAAATTAACTTAATAACTTCATATTAAAATCAAGTTGTGTATAATAATAGGAAGAAATAGAGCAACAATAGTTTCTCAACAATGTAAATGACCTTCATAAACTTATATAAATGACTCTTTAAGAAAAATCAATAATTAAGCACATCGTACCTAACAAATTTTCATGTTTCTTAATCCAAACTTCAAATGTATGCATTGATTGCTAAACTTTCACAACGAGAATCTATTTTGTATGATTATATAATTTAAACATAAAGTTACAATTCACAATTATAACCCATTTTGTGTAATTACATTATTCTACCATAAATCACAATTGTAACTATTTTGTATATGATTACATAATTCAACTATAACTTATTTTGTTGATTACACAATTTAACTATAAACTCATAAGTTATATCTATAACTTAATTTGTGTAATTACATAATTCAACTATAGAGTCATAAATATGATTCTTTTGTATGAATATATAATTCAAACATAAACTCACATCTATAAACTATTTTGTATGATTACATAAATTTGTAACTATACCTCATTTTGTATGATTACATAATTTAACTATAAAATCATAATGTAACCCTTTTTCTGTGATTATATCTATCATAAACTCACATCTTTAACTTAATTTGTGTAATCACATAATTCAACCTAAATTAACTAACCTATTTTGTATATTACAAATCAATTTATAATATATAACCTAATTTATAATAAAAACCAACATTTAATTTAATATTTCTCGAATTTCAAACAATAACACAAACTTCAATTTTATATTGAATGATTGAATCCCCAATTTCCATAATCCAAACAACACAAAAGACAAAACACATTCAAATTTCAAATATTTTAATTCTACATAGAATCCTTAATCTTATTCCATAATTTCCAAAATTTAGGTAAAACAAACACATCTATCCAATATTTCAATATCAAGCTATCCTCTATTTCCAAAATGTGAGGTCTAAACTTCGATTACTTTTATTATTTATGACACAACTATAAGTCGCTCACACACATAACAACTACCAACTCAACACTCAACACAACCCAAATCCACTAATTAATGTTGAAGCGCACTACACAGTTCAATTGTTCAAGGTTGATTTGCATTTTGCAACTATGAGATTTGAAGTTTGTAGTTCCACTTAGTGTCGATGAGGCTTGACTGTGATGGTATTGGTAACTTGATGAGGCAAGTCAGGAAACTGAGGGAGTGACTGCAGAGAAAGATGGGAGGAGTGGTTAGCTGGTTGTTTGACCAGGAGAGAGTGAGGTAGAGGTAACTGTGGTAAAGGCGAGATCGCAAGAGAGAGTGAAGCGACTGTACAAACAAGAGAGGGTGAGGTGAGGATTGCGACTGAGACACAGGCAAATGCGGCCGTGTGCCATGGGCATGTGTGAAATTGCAATAGGTTGACCACTGAGAGTGAGCAGAGAAGTGAGATGAGAGACTGAGAGTGAGAGTGAGACGCTAAGAGCAGATGAGCAGGTGGATGGGAGGAGTCAGATAAGTTTATGGTTAATTTTTTTAAAAAATTACAGTTCAATACGATGAGTGACCAATATTTTGATACCGACGGTACAAAATCACTCAATACTGTATTTTTTTATGGGATCAAATCTTCTGTGCCCATAACTCTGAGCCAACTTCGTTCTAAACGATCTCATCCACACAAATATGTGAGACCTAAGGAAATGTGTGAATGGGATCGTCTGAAACATGATTATGAGCACAGAAGATTTTGTTCCTTTTTTGATCGATGCAGTACAATACCCATAAATTTGGTCATGCTCTATAGATCCTCGTCAAACCAACTACTTCCCCGATTCTTCATCATACTCTCTCATAAACCTTTTGTAGCCCACTTCTCTTCTCCATCCCTCTCTACAACTAATCTTCCCTCAACCTCTGCCATTCCTCCTAAACCTTCTGCCACATTTGTCAGTGAATTTCAACATCTTAAAGGGATTAGAAAGACCTGGAAACAGGTTGTGGGTGACAATTCTGATTCTTCCTTGATTTACAGTCTACTTGTTGTGATTGAAGGGAAGCTAATGGTGGCTCCTAGTTTAGATATTCTGTAGAAAGGTTCTAGGACATGTGAAGTTGCTCTTGTTGGTTTTTTATGGATAAAAGGCCTACTTTTCTAGTGATACAAGCATGGACCCAAAGAAACTGGAAAGGGAGAGATCTAATGGAAGTTATGCTAACTGAGGAGGATAACTTAATCTTTACCTTCTTCTCGAAATCGAGAGCTTAAAAGGTAATTGAAGAAGGCCCTTGGCACATCACTCAACTTCTTTTTTTTCTTCAAAATTGGCAATCGGGCATAGAATTAGAAAAAATTAGATTGAAAAACATTCCTCCATTGGTGAATATCTACAACATTCCTTTGGAATATTGGACAACTAAGGGTTTGAGTATGCTAGCTAGTTACTTGGAAAAACCAATCTGTATGGATGCAAAACACTGCGTTGAGGAAAAGGGTTAGATTTGCACGGTTATATGTGAGTATGGATATTTCTAAGGAAATGAAAGAAAGCATCCATATCCTAAGCTTGGCAAATGAACATTCTCTCAGAGAGGATAAAGTTATAGTTACATACTAATGGAAATCTTCTCTAAAAGCACAAGACAAAGAATGGAAACCTACGGGGAGAGTTTTCACTAGAGGAGACTATTAGGAGGTGACAGGTATGGAAAAGATTAATTCAAAAGACAACAAAGATTGGGAGGAAGCAGAACAAGTTTATGATAATCATGAAACGATTTAGGTTAATAAGGATTCACCTAAAATGGGGAGAGTATTCAAGAGGAAAAAGTCCAAATTTAGTTCAACAAGGAGGAGTTCTTCAGAATCCATTTAGTGACTTAAATAAGTCACTAAGGAATAAGAGGGAGAATGAAATGGAAATTACTGAAATTAATCCAAGCGAGAGAGTCCATGATATCCAACAGAATGAGCAAAACCAACATAAGGTTGAACTGCAGAGTGGAGTTACTCGAGAGGAACAATTTGAACAAGTTGTGTCTTGGAAAAGCAACAAGAGCAGTAGGAAGGGATCCAAAGGGAAAAGTAATATCTTATGTCTTTGATTGTTTGTAATGCAAGAGAAATAAATAACCCTTCTAAGCCTAATGCGGTAAGGGATTTTGTTCTAAAGGAAAAGTCATTGTTATTTTGTCTAATGGAAACTAAAATTAGAGAATCAAATTTGAATAAACTAAGTTGTTTAGGTAGCAAATGACAGTTTCTCACAAATCACCAATGTTATGCCTATGGAAAGATTATTATTGTTTATGCTGGTGATCTCTTGGAAGTGAAGGTTCTGGAAACCATTCAGCAACTTATCCACACAAAACTTCCCTTTAAAATGGAAAACTCTTGTGCTTTAGCTACTTTTTTCTATGGTTTTAACACAATGTTTCAAAGAAATGAGCTTTGGAATTATTTTCGAAGACTCAAGGCATTAGTTAGTGTTCCATGGTTAGTTAGTGGGACTTTCACACCACTCTTTTCAGATCAGAGGCAGAAGGCAACTGTAACCTGCTCAACTACACTTCTGATATGTTCGATTGTATACAGGAGGTGGAACTAACAAATTTAAAATCTGAAGGTCATAGGTTTACTTGGTCCAACAAACAAAGCTCTATTTGGCACATTAGGAAAAAGTTGGATAGGGATATGGTTGATGTGGAATGGTTAAATACTTTCTCATGAAGCACAACCAATTTCCTAGACCCAAGAATTTCCAATCATACCCCTATAAAGGTTGATAAATTGTTTACAACCACTAGAATCCATCATCCACAACAATTTTCTGGTTAGTATGGAGGGCTTTCAAGAAGCAATTATGAAGGGTTTGGAGTATGAGATCTATGGTTCTAAGCAGTGTATTTGCTTGCATAAGCTTAAGATTATTAAAAAGGAATTGAAGATGCTAAATTTAAAGAGAGGTCAGAACTCCCAAAGGAGATGGATATAGCAAGAAACAAGCTTTCATTATTTCAGAAATCTTTTGCAGCTAACCCCACAGATTGTACTCTAGCTATAGCTAAAAAGGAAGCCCTTAAGACCTATTTGAAAATGGTGGATAATCAACGTTCATTATTGAAGTAGAGAGCCATAATTATTTGGATTAAGGATGGGGACAGATGCACAAAGTTCTTCTTTAATTTAGTGTCAGCTCAAAGGAATGTAAATAGAATCACTTCCATAAAAACCGAAACTGGTGAGATTGTATTTAGACAAGATGGAATTGCAAAGAAAACCATGAATTTTTATAAAAATCTCCTAGGCTCAGATGGTTCCTCAGTAGGAATTGGAGTAGACCTTATGCATTTTGTTACAGCTAAGATCCCTAAACATGAGGCTTCTTTGTTAATTAAACCAGTTACGAATTAGGAAATAGAGAAGGTGGTTTTTAATATGAATGGCTCTAAGGCTTCGGGACCAGATGGATTGAATGGGGTTTTCTATCAGAAAACTTGGAGTAGCTTGGGTGGGATAGTCAAAGAGGTTGTGTAGGAGTTTTTCCAAAATGGTGTTTTGTTTAAGGAGATCAACAAGACCTTTCTTTGTTTGGTTCCTAAGAATTCCAACCCGTCTACATGGAGTGAATTCATACTTATAATTTGTACTAATTTCCTTTATAAGATCATCGCCAAAATTTTAGCAAATAGGCTGAAGGAGGTTCTACACTTTCTCATCAGTGAGAATCAAGGTGCTTTTATGAGTAGTAGGGATACTGGGGATAATATTCTGTTAGTGCAGGAGTTTTTGAAATGGTACAATCACAACAGAAGTCCTCATAACTGTACTATTAAGGTGGATCTACAAAAAGCTTTTGATAGTATGAACTGGAGGTTTCTGCTACAGACTATGGTGGTTATGAAATTTCCCCATAGGTTTATAAAGTAGATTCAAGAATGCATCACTACTGCCTCCTATGGAATTTTGATTAATGGAAACCCCACAGAGATTTTTAAAGGCAAAAAATGACTTAAGCAAGGGGATCCTCTTTCTCCTTACCTATTCCTAATTTGTATGGAGGTTCTTACCTTAATGCTGAAGCACAACACTTCTAATGACCCCAAATTCAGATACTATTCCAAATGTAGGAAGCTTTCTCCAACTAGCTTATGTTTTATAGATGATCTTATTCTTTCAAGCAAGGCTAATGTTCATTCAGTCTCCCTCCTGATGAGTACCCTCAACACTTTTAAGGAGATGTCTGGACTGAGTATCAATCTTCACAAAAGTTATTTCATACTCTCCAAAAGTGCTACCCACCTTTCAGATTCCTTGTCACTAGTTACGGGTATGGAAATCAAAGATCCTCCTCTTCTATATTTAGGCATTCCTATCTCATCTAGGAGGCTGAGATATTGTGAATGTATCCCTTTAACAGAAAAAATTCAGAATAGATTGGGGTCTTGGATTAATAAAGCCCTGTCTTATGGAGGGAAACTTCAGCTTCTGAAATCGGTAATTATGTCAATGCAAACTTACTGGTGTTCCTACTTATTCCTCTCCAAAGGACTTATTAAAATTGTTGAAAAGCTGATGGAGCAATTTTTATGGGGGAAAGGAAATGGTGAGAAAGGAATTGCAAAAGTAAGTTAGAACCGTATTTGTCAACCGAGGGAGGTAGGTGGGTTAGGCTTGGAGTCAATTAGCAAGAAAAACAACTTACTTATGACCAAGGGAATTTGGAGAATCCTAAGTGAGAAAGAATCTTTATGGATCAAATCGATTCACTTCTAATATTAAAAGGTGAGAATCTTTGGGCTCTACGAATCAAAGACAGATACTCTTGGTTCTTCAACCAAATTCTCAGATTAAGAGAAGAAGCTCAACAGTACATAACTAGTCAAACAGGGGCAGGGGAAAGAATTTCTTTATGGTATGATAACTGGATAGGTCAAGGGGCTTTAATTCATAATCAACTGGCAAGATCTTTATTGTGGAGGTTCCCTAAAAGAGCTAAGCTCCATGAAATAATTAGAAATGACAATTGGATGCTATCCTCAGAGGAAATTAGACTTTTGCCCATTCCATAATATAGAAGCCTTGGGGAGAATGATATATACTTATAGGATGGGATTCCTATTTCAGAAATTACTATAAGGGAAGCTAAAAAGCTGAGGGATGAGGCAGTTACAAGAGTAGGATGATATTTCCTGATTTGAAGCAAGGTTCTTAGACCAAATGTCAGTTTTCTCTTTTGGCTAGCTGTGTTGAACAGACTCAACACTTTGGATAGCTGCAATTCCTATCATCTTCTAAGATTTGTATTCTTTGCAACCTAGAGGATGAAACTAGGGATCATCTCTTCTTCGAGTATGTTTTCTCTAAGGAGGTTTGGGCTAAAATCTCTAGTCTATGTGGTCCTGGTTTTAATTATTGCAGACTCATGAATATATTACTGGAGATACCTTATCTGCATATCTCTAAATTTGATTGGGATATTTTCATGGTGTAGCTACATGTATTCAAGTAGTTTGGAATAAGAGGAATAATAGGAGGTTTAAAGAGAGATCTAACTCTCTGCCCTCTCTTATAGATCTCTTTATCGCTAACATTAGGGAACAACTGATTACAAATCAGTTGGACCAGTACTGTAGCAGAGGAATGTCTCTCTTATGGGGAATATAGTCCTTGAAGTCTATTCCTAAATCATGATACTATAAAGTGTTCGTGCAAGTTGAGTTACTGAAAAAAAGAAAGTTCTCATGCATAGTTTTTATCTAGATTCAATCAGATTCTTCATCTACTCATGACAGAAGGAGACTTTTGAAGAACAGGAAGATCCGGACTTACCTGTAGGAAACATAATGGATTGGGAGTACCTTCCTCAGATCTGATTCCTCTCCAACCGAGACTTGCATGAAGAGAAACGAACAGTAGAAACCACAGAGTCGCCACCGTAGAGCTGTCTTCTTCCTCCTTCCCAAATCGAGAAAGTGTATGAAGCTTGGAGAAAGAAGAGAGTCGTCATACCCTAATCACTAAATGTCATCACACCTTTCGAGTTTAGTACGCATACTTGAGTTGAGATCTCTCTTTGTACGGAGAAACGAGCAGTAGAATCTCAGTGTCGTCACCGCAAAGCCACACTTCCAAGGAGTCATCTTCCTCCTTCCCAAATCGAGTAATTGTTTGAAGCTTCGAGAAAAAAAGGTCGTTATGCCCTAATTGCCCAATGTTTTTGCACGTTTTCTCCTTTTATTTTTTCTTGAACGTCACCGTTTATCTCAATTGGGTGTTTAATATTCCTACTTGGTTTATCTCACGTGAAAGAGGCACTCTCTAAAGATGTACACTTCTATTTTTTCCTTTGATGATTTAAAAAAAAACTATTTTCAGTTTCCAAGACATTCTGCTGGAATTCGGATTCCACAGGGATCACTACTAAACCTAGACTTTAAGCCTTTGTTTGGATCCTTACTTGCACAAGGGAAAGGAAAGGAAATATTAAGGGGAAAAGGGAAGAAAAGAATGGAAGAAAAATGTGATTTCCTTGCTCTTGTTTGTTTTCCTAATTTATCAAATGAGGGAATTGAATGGAAGAGAATTTTGCAAGACCTTTATACCCTTGATTATAAAACTTGTTTATCTTTACTTGTTAGATTTAATAAGGATACAATGGTAATTTACTTATATTAAGCTTATCTTGTCTTGAATTTCCCCTCCTTTCCCACCAATTTGATGGGAAATACATTTGATCCAAATTTCTCTCCTATTCCTCTCTATTCTCTCCCTTTCCTTTTGTTTATTTTTGTCCAAACAATGGAAACAAAGAGAAATGCAATTCCCTTCTTTTTTTTTCTCTTGCTTTCCTTCAATCCAAACAAAGGCTAAGACAGTCCAGATTATAGTGCAACAAGTTAATAAAAAGAAACACAATAATCAAGACTACCGGGAAATAATAATTAGAAACTCATCATGACCTTAAATTAACAGAAAGATTGGAAGCAATGAAAGGGGGAAGCACTCTTTACAAAATGGTTTCTTATGAAAAGATTACAACCTCACTCCAACGCTGAGACCCAACAATTTCCTCAAATTTCATTATTACAAAGGACAATGACTCGCTCATTCGGAGACAATGTCCCTCCTAGGGAATCCCTTCAATGTCCATTTGAAGGCCGAAATACAGTATTATAGCCATTGACACCACATGCCAGATTTGAGTACTCAGGACCGTAGTACGGGGAGCCATCGCCCTCCAGATTCCTCATTCCTGCTAGAGAAAGGTCTGAACCAGCTAATTGCCACTGGCTTTGAATCAAACCATCCATCTGCCCATTTGCGTAAGTTAGCGGACTTGCCTGCGGAACATATTCCCTTGCTGCATCAAAATGAGGTCCTGAAGAGCTGTAACAATGCTGAAACCCACCTTCATGATAACTCCTTGTACGCTCAAACCGGCAAGAGCTGTTGGTTGAGGTACCCATGCTACTTGACAAGCCTATGTCAGAAGGGAAAGAATACTGTCGATGTAAGATGTGTTGTCCATCGTTCAGAGACTGAAGACCTCTATTTGCTGCAACTCCCTTCCCATTTGCGTGCTCGTCATCAAGTAACTCATTGATGATATCAAGATGTGGGAATTCATCTGTCACCATACCTTGAGTCTGACGACCAGATGTACAGGCAGGTAACTCCGTTGAGAAAAGTTCCCGAGATCCACTGCTTACTGGTGGGTGCAACTCAAGGTTTTTAATCCCATTCCCAAGAATCGAAGTGTCACAATGCAAGCTTCTAGAAGTATCCCTTTGAGAATTTTCCATCCAATGGGGTCCATTCTGTAAAATATCCCTAGCTACCATGCCAAAAGGAAAGCCAGATTGTACAGAGTTCAGCTTACCCTTTCAGAGCTCTGGGGTAGAAAGATCCTGGGAGATACTATAGTGGATGACTGTGTGGGGGACAGGTTCACTCCAGAGCTTGAAAGGATGGTATGAGGAAAACTGGCAGAACTTGTACCAACAGCAGTACCTATTATCGCATTTCGATAGGATTGAGGGACATAACTCTGAGTAGCTTGTGATGGTTCAGGCCCAAGTCGCCCGGTAGCACTTACTGAACGAGCAAGCAATGGGGTGGTCTGAACCATGGAAGCAACTGGAGCAGTGGGTCTAGGTGCAGGCACTAAAGGAGCACTAGAAGGCCTTGACATCACAGGCACTTGCTGGGGTACTGGTTTTTCACACAGCTTCAGGGTCGATGCATTATGGGGTTCAGCATTAATCACAACTACACTCTTGGGGGAGGTAATCGAGGTTGATGCTTTATCACCCTGCTGTGGGCAATTTGAACCTCCTTTCTTACTTTGTGCAGAATCAACAATACCCAAACTCTTGTCTTCTGACTTCAATTGAGGGGGGCTTCTGGGCGAGCTTCTTGGAGATGGCAACACAGCTGTTGTCTTCTCTTTAGAGGATCTTTCCACATCAACCAGATAGTTGGTGCTTAGTTTCTTGTGAGGTGAAATGCTATCACCTTCCTGTATCACGAAAACAGAGATGCAATATGAGGGACGAGAGATTATCAACATGAAGCAGCATAAATTTATTCACAGAAAAGCTTTCAAGATTCAACTACAGATGCTGGTAAGACAACCGGGAGTAAGAAAAAGAATGACGCAGGAACTGGTTTGCTGAAATACTTGCAAGGTCATCACTCCGAGTTTATAACAACAAAAACTAAAATGAAGTTTCAACAAAAAATTTCAAATCAGATTCATGTTCTAATACAACAATAACAATACTACTCATTAGAAATCCCCCTAGCACGCGAGGTCTAGAGAGGTCCAGTAGTACGCAATTTTACCCTTAACTAATAGCGAGGAAAGGGCAAACTTAGTGCATAAGGCTCCCCACTTTGAGAGGGTCGGAGTGAGTTATCAATTGTACGCAGCTTTTCCTTTGTATTTTACAAAGGGGTTATTTGTATAACTTAAACCCATGACCTTCCGGTCATAAAGGAGTAACCTTACTAGTTGCTCCAAGGCTTGCCCTTAAATTCGTGTTCTAATACAGGAACTCAATTACAGATCATAAAACTCCAAGCAAAAGTTTAATTACCATCAATGACACTTCATTCATGGATGCAAATAAAGATGTTGGATAGTAGCAAAGCAAGTTTAAGAAACCCAGACATCTAATGTAAGACTATTATATAACCACTAGATAACAAAATGGGAGCTAAAAGAAGATTATGTTCATCAAATAATATCAATTTGAATTGAAAATGCAATCTAAGATCAAGTAAAAATCTGAAATAAAGATAGAAAACTTGTTCCAACTCCACCTGCTGAACTACGTGCTGCTCAGAAGTGATTACAACAACAGATTCAGGCTCACATTCATTATTGCTGCTACTTCCAGCAACACCATTGTGGTCTCCAGTATCTGCTGCAAGCCGGGAACGGTGATTTTCAATTTCCGTTGCCCAACTCCCATTGCCTGTCGCCTTACCCCGTTGACCCTTTCCTCTACAGCTATCAAGCGCACAATAAATGTCATAAAAGTACAGACGTTAAGAGAGAATAAAAAGCAATACATTCACAACTTTACCTGCTAGGCAATCTTTCATTTTTGCAATTGGAATTACAGTTTCCCTTACAGGGACCATTCATAACTACTGAAGCAACTGAATCTGTCGAACATGTGGAGGAACTATCATCCATTGCTGAGGCATTTCTTTTTTCAGTCAAACCATTTGTTATGGAAGTCAACCCACTAACTTCACTGATACAGGCTGCTGTTGGACGATGAACTTCTGAAGTGTCAGTATCCCAATTAACAGGGGGGCTTGAATCTCTGCCTTCTGAATCAGGCTGCAGCACTTCAGTAACACCATCCACGGAATCAGAAACATCTGATATGTCTTCCCGAACATCAAGCTTTTCCACCACAGGATGTAATTCCTCCACAACGGAGTCATCTTTCTCATTATTAGTGTTTTGGTCTTGGTGCTTTTCCGGTAAAATTACAACTCGCTTTTCATCCCTTCCTTTATCCTTTCCTTTGCGATTGTTTCGTTTTTGTTTGGCCTGTACTTTGTAGGTAAGTATCAGTACTTTTACATCTTGAACAGGTAAACAAAATATACTTATGATTGTGGATTCAGTGCCCCAGTTACATTCTAGACTTGTATAATTTCCTGCACCTTAATTTAAGGACACAGCACTCCAAGCCTTCAGTTTTCAATGGAAAGTAGATAAGATATATACCTGCTTTTTCTTTGATTTCTTGTCCCTCTCCAAAGCCCCACGTTTAGATTTCTGTTCACTTTCAGCCAGCCACGCAGCCTCTTCTTCACGAATTAGCTCTTCTTGCCTCTTCAAAGCAACCGCTTCCTGGTAGGCGACTTCAATTTTATGGCTACACGCAAAGGAAAATAATTAAGCCATTTACATAGGAACTAAAATATTCTGCAAGAACATACACTCCACAAACATGCTTCCTGAAACAGAGTACTGCCAGTAACCCTAACACATTAACAAAATTGATCGATTTTGAAGGCTAACTATTCCCATATGTCTCGAAGATCCTTGTTAAAGATGTTCATTATTCCATTATCCACATTGATGGATGAAATAAACCAAACTAACATTCTAGATAATGAACGTATTCATGAAGATATACTAGGTTAAAAAGAAGTATAAACCTACAGTATTGAAAATCCTGCATATTTGACCTCAAATTTCCAATTTGCACAAGACTCACAACTTATATTGATTCAAAAAGAAAAATTATAGGGGCCAATAAATGGTCCTAAATACTTTCACAACACCCGGTAATAGGTCTGACAATAAGTATTGCAGTATTAGCCATTAGAAATAGCATTTAAGGATTATATATTACTTGAAGATATGTGAAAGGACAAATATTTCCACTGTCCTACGACCCAATTCTGTAAGACGTCTTTCATCGCGCTCAATGGAATCTTTGTTCAACTCTTCTCCAGAATTTCCTTCCTGCATTTTTTGAGGTATGATAAGCTTCATCAATCCATTTACAATGTATTTGTATGAGAAAAGAGTGTAAAGGGGTCCAATCTAACTATTACAGTATTTCATAAGCATGTACTTTCTTTAACCTAACCAGCAGGCATTCCCGAAGTAACCACACAAGCATTTAGTTTCTAAGTTTTGTCTACAAATATTGCCACTTGATTATCCAAATACAGTTTAACACCATTTATAAACATTAAAATCAGGAATTAAAACTACAGCAAAAGTTAATAATTAAGGGTAATATAACGAGGACTAGTAATTGAAGATGTGAAAACTCTGAAACATATGTGCAGGCTACTTAAGAGTCTCCCACAGCCAAAGGCACAATCTGCATACATATGCTAAAAATATACTGCAAAAGAAGCCCTAATAATGCAGCAACAATGAAGAATGAAGAAGAAATCCAACAACAATATAAGCTCATCGAAGGAAAAAAGAAAAACATCAAGAGCAACAGAAGTCAAGAATTCTAAGCGCAATATAATTAGATTGTTTTCACCATTGAAAGCTGGCAAAGGAATTGCAGTAAACGTGGATTTCATAAAAAGGACAGTGAGACTCTTCTATTTGCATCAGCTGCCAATAAGAGCAGTACGAAACTCATAGAGAAGTAAATTGGCATGAATGTCACTGCCAGAAACCAAACAGCATTCCAACACCACCTGAGCTGAAACTATCAGTATCACAGTACTATAAGAGCCCAGTTGGTAACAGTCAACTGGAGAAATACAATCCAGTTTGACAACCTTTTTTTTTTTTTAATTCTTATTCTCATTAAGCATCCAGAGTAAAACTGCAAAGTATAACCAACCATAAAAAACAGCCGAAATTCACAAGAAAAAATTCCAGGAGATTCCAGACTAAGCAATAAAAGCTTAGACCTAAGCATAAGACCGAAGCCATGGAGATGAATGTTTCAATTATTATACAGCTAAAATTTGTACAAAAAATTTGTCAGAACAAAGATTAAAAAGAGAAAGCAAGAACAGAAAATCACACCTACATCTGTAGCTAAAGGTTCATCATAAAATAATGACACAGTAAGCAACCCACCTTTGTACGATTCTGGGGACCCTTCTCATCTTTGGGAGGTAATGGTTCCATGGCAGCCCTCTCAAGCAGTAGCAGCACATCATCCACCAATACAAACATATCTTTGTCAACACAAATCATTGGTGGAGTCATTTCCTCATTGTCCAACAACTTTAACCTATTTTTCTTGCCCTTACTTTGGCCTTCAAGAGCCTTCAAACCACTATATAAGGAGTCCATTACTAAAGTAGATGTCACTTCCTTCTCTATAAAGAAATGCTTTACAACTACTTTCAAAATTACATCTGTTTTCTCCCTAGACATACGGCGTCGAGTATTTTGATCCATTCCCAACCAGAATGCGCAAAAACTGAAAAGATATATATATAAAAAATCAAAACCAAAGAAGAAATAGACTTGAAATTACAAAATTACAGTCATCATAATTATTGATTAAGAAAATCAAACTTGGATAAGTTTTGCATTAAGTTTTCCATGAACAAGTTACGAGACAAAGTAAAATTCTCAAAATATTGTCACATCACTCAATATAATCTCATAAAGTAATAAACAAAGCACTACAAACCATCATCTACCGACAGTAATATGACAAGGGTAACTCAGAAATAAGAACAGACATTTTGAATTGCTAACAAATTTAGAGATAAAACATCAAGTACCTTGACCACCTATTTTTGTCCTCTATCAACTTTCCAAGTTTGCCTCGCCTCTCTTCGACAAAACGTCGACAAGTCAACTCTACATTTGTCAAATATACCCTAACAAGTTCTCCCCTATAATGGCAATCAAGACACCGGAAAGGCCTATGGGCGTTCTCTCTGCAGACAAAATAAACAAGGTGAGGATCATTTGTCATAATGGAAAACAACTATACCCTTTTCAAGCAGAAGAGTGATCCGTTCAATCTATTTTGGTGATCCATTCAATCATATTAGGATAAAAATAGAAATCACCAACCAAACACCAGAGTCTTAAATGCATAAACAAAATCAATATTACATTACTTCATTTTGTACTACCATGTGATTAAAGAAAAATGACAAAATATGAACAATAAAAGAACATCCACCAAATTCCACAGCATTCACGACCTGGTAGACACAATTCATCGCAGAGATATGCATTTTCTTTCTTTATTAAAACTCAATAAGAGGAAAAATATTCCATCATTTGGCTTTATATCTAGATTGGACCCTATAGATAAATCCCTAAGAGTAAGTTTCAGATAAATAGTACAACAAACACGATAAAAAGTAACTTAAAGGCTGTAAATTACCTAATTACTTGCACTTGAGCCTTAATAATCAGTGTATCAGCAGCATCTAAGAACCCATCTGAAACTTTTGATAGTTCCATAAACTTTTTCCATCCCCAGTCATGCTCCTTCTTCCAGAATCGATGTAATGTGTCTGCAGAACTTGGGTTTAGTCGAAAACACATGGTTCACTTAATTAGGCAAAAACGTCAAAAGCCAATCAACTAACCAGAATATTTTGATTTTTTGGAATCTTTATTCACGACCGCGATGGTAAACTGCGCAAAGTGACTCCAACCTGTGTCACAATTGAAAATAAAGGAAAGAGTAACCACAGCAGCAAAGCAGCTAGTAGTTATTACCAAAACAATGTTCATATGGTCAATACTGCCAAAACCTGGAAGAAGTTTGTCGTGGTTGGCAACACAGAGGAACAAAGATAGATGATTGCAAACATCACAGCCTTGTGGATAGATTAATATGTACCTGCCACATAAAGAAATGTTTAAACCCAAACTAGTAATAGAGTGGGTGATTCAGCACATCCAAGTATGTATGGATGCCATATGAACGTACCAATCTCTAATAAATCGCATTGGTAAACCAAGGAATTAAAACATAATTTCATGGTATTCCTTTAGCTAATTTTTATTCAAAGTTGAAATTTGATCATCATCTAGGATGGATTATTGAAATCAGAACATATTGAAGCACTTGTTGCATTTGAAGAAGTCATAGATAAGAATAAGTTTGTTAGGAACACCATGATGGTTGCTGGTCCTGCCACATCTCTTTTGAGTAAAGGAGGAGCTAGTGTCGAAGGAGAGAGGTATGGAATAAGAGGATATATGCACATACATACATACATAAATATATGTATATATATGTATACAAAAACATGATTGAGAAATCATCTTTTTTCTAAGAAGAAATATCCATCCTAAAAACCATTGAAACAAACAATTATACAGATCATCTTTGTTCTAATAAGAAATTTGAAACAGAAACTTATTCCCAAAACAAGTTGCAAAACACACCCCTTGAAGTAAATTTTCGATGAAAAGGAATAAATAAATGATGACACAAATTAACATAAAATGCTGAATACTTGTTGATCGCATCCTATAAAGAAACATTTGATTGTGAAATGCCCTTTTCCCTAGCTATAAATAATTCAAAGTTTTCACAATGAAAAGTATCCCAAGATTTGTGTATCCAATTTTAGTCAAAGCAGACAACATGTTTGTTTGCAGGCATACGATACACAAAATATATGAAAAGTCATCACATGTATAGCAACATACCATTTGTAACCGCCAACCTCAAATGCACTGCTGCGGAGCTCTCTTTTGCTAATCTGTGAAAACTTTTCTATCTTCCAGGTGTATTTTCCATACAATTGAGAGGGTTTGGGCCCTGCAAATTAGAAAAATTAGATTGCAGAATAATTAATCCCTAACCTTAAGTAAAGAAGAGAAAAAACTAGAAGTAATTACACAAACTGGTAGCAGACTTCAGCACCAAAAGAACCTAATTGACTTTAACCCAAGAGCATCTTTCATTGTATCATCTATTAGTGCAACTACTCATTCTTAATGCCTTAATCTACACATTTTTGGTCAACACTGAATATGTATGTACGTAAATATAATGGCAATAGCAATTCCTCCCTCCCTTTTCAACCGAAAAGAAAAGGAAAGAGGAAGAAGAAAAACATGCTAAGCAGTTGAACAGGCATTAACACATTGAAGCATGGATTCATCAAAATCAACTTCATGAATGATTTTTAATAATTGTAGAGAGAGTTATGAGACGATCAGATAATCTTAACCACAATCACAAAGCAATTATTTGACTTTAGACATCAAAAACATGGTTTTCACTAGCTCACCATAATAGTTCTATACATCATAAACATCAAAGTTTACAGAAGATATTACGCTCAATAGCATATAGCTCTATCTGCTCACCAATTTTTATACAAGTAAGGTTGAGATCTACATAACTTTGAAGACGTTAAAATTATTTTAACTTGCTCACCAGAGCACAACTACACATCTTATAAAACAACAAATGCAGAAAATATTTTTAAGCAATAACATACTTCTTTTATCATTCTGCCATCAGTTGTTTATGCATTTGGTTCATGCAAGTGGTTGGATAGAAGAGAAGCACAGAGAAAAACATGACTAAAAGTAAACTTCACTTTCTACTAACTGTTTATCTCCATTTGCTGACAATAAGCAAAAGACAAAGATACTACTTATTAGTGTTAAGAACTTGCAAAACCATCGTAATTGTCTTTATGACTTTCACATAACTGGGTTCCATCTATGGGTCTCAAGGACGAAGTGTAATTGCTCATTAAGTTTGCAATGACATATTTTCACTTAAATCAGATTATTAGCTAGTCACTGAAAGAATCATGAATAGTATGTCTTGCATTACAAATCAATTGTAGTTACATCTTCCTGGAAATACTCCCATTTATTGGCTGAATTCCTCAACGTTCATCTCGAGATTCCCTCAAAAAGAGGTTCGACAAGAAAGTAAATTTTTTTGCCTAAATGGATGACCTTCTCCTCAGAAAGGACAAAAAGCATAAGGAAATTTTTTTTTAATATATCCCATTATCGAGCCATTTACTCAAAACGGTATTGTACTGATTAGATCTCCTTCAAAACATCTTCATTCCTTTCCTAAATTCAAGTATTGCATGCATTCTTCTAATATTGCACCTTGAACAAAACAAAGCATTTTCATGACCTAGAGAATTGGCTGTTAACATATAAAAGGATAAAATAAAAAATTGAAAGATAGACCAGAATATACCTCCATCATCATCATCATCATCATCAGTGTCCCAATAAGGAGGTGAAGTTGATGGAGTTCCATTTTCAACCTGCTCAGAAGATCGCCATTCGACCAATGCTTCACCAGATTGACAACGCTGCCCACTCGAAAACCCCTCCGCAGACTTTGCAACTCCAGTTTCCTCGCTCACAACCCCAGCCATTTCCCACTCTAAATTCTCCTTCCCCCTAAGAAGCCTTCTACTACAGTGACTATATAATAAAACCCTACGTTAGGAATTTCGTAAGCATGTAAGTAAAACAACAAATTTTCTTCAACGTCTATTTGGCATCAAAAGCAACAGTAGTTGTGATATAGCTTTTATCGAAGGGGAATATTGAAAAAAAGAATTTACACTTAATTGAAATTCAAGCCAAAGCTTTGCCTCAATATTTGAATTCACAAGACAATAAAATCAAAACACAGCAGATTTACCTTAATCATCCCGCAATTTTAACCGAAGAAAACAAAAACTCAACAATAGGAACACTCGGGAACAAAAACCCACAAACTAAAAACCAATTAAAATTAAACCCAAAACCCAAAATACGAATTCAATATACTCAAGGTTAAAAAAATTGAAGAAATTAAGGTTGAACATAATAACGAAAAACAAAAACATCTTCACGCGCCCAATTGCATTAAAGACACGTTGAATAGAATCGTTTGACAACTGATACAAGCAACTTAAGATCGAACACAAAACCCCGATCAAAACCAAACCTCACCGAAGAACGAAGAGACGAGCAATTACGAAACAATTAGAAAAAACATCAAGGGCAATGGAAACAAAGGTGCACAGATCGAACGAAGATGTAAACCTGCGCTTTATCAAATGGGGGTTATGGGCAAGTGTTCTGAGATTCTAGAGAGAGAACGAGAGGGTGAAAGAGAGAAGATAGAGAGAGAAAGAAGTCCGAGGAGCAGCAAAAAAAAGAAAAAGAATAAAAGACCAAAGGCGGAGCCCAAAAACAGAAATTTATTAATTTTTTACAATTTATTTTTTGCCGTTATTTAGATTTTAATCGGATTTCTTCTACTTTTTCTATTAGGTTTTTTTTATCCTTTTTTCTTTTGTTTTGGTTATTTACTAATTACTAATTTTCTATATAAGAGGGGACGACTAGTGCTTATCCAAATTAAAATAATTATAACTTTTATAATTATTAGAGAATAATAGGAATAATTTAAAATAAAATAAAAATATATAAATATTACGCCTATTGATTATTTAATATTAAGATATGATATAAAAACGTTACAAATTTTATGAAATTATTTAGTTTTTGGAATTTTTATTTGATTAGACATCTATTTTTCTTAATGTTTTCTTTTTTATTTTTAGGAATATTTAAATCAGCAAAATTTTTAGGGTTTCTGTGCAGTGATGTAACAATGGTCAATGGGTGGTGAGCTGTTAGAGAAAAGGGCTTTTTAGGGGCTGATTTCGTAGGCTTGTGTTGTTGGGTTTGATCCCGTTATAGTTTCAGAGATGGGCTTTCCTAGTTTTTACTGTTTGGGAAGGTTACAACAACAATAGGTCTCAGGTGTGATTAGTCGTATCTTTCGCTAAAGACCTTCCAAGTTGGACACTTGGCATCATATTCTTGGTTTCGGTTAATTAGTTTTTATTTTATTTTATTAAATCTTATTCACACATTTATGTAGAAGATCAGATTATCTGTTTTAATTAATTAGTTTTTATTCTGTTTTATTAAATCTTATCAATACACCATACAAATGTGTTAACTAGATTAAGTGACATAGAATTAAAACACCCTAACAGAGACAAGTTACTCCAAACCCGAGACTTAGAGGCCTAAGAATCGGATTTTCAATTTGTTGTGAGAATGGAGAAGGTACTTCTGAGGGAAAATATAGACATAGTAAGCATATGTTTAATGTTTTTGTTCTTTATTAATCTCGGGTTTTTAAAAACAGATACAAAGTCCATCAGTAAGGTACATATAATAAATTTCTTTAGATACAATTAAACCCCAAACGAAATAATTTGAGTGAGCCAATTTCAAGAACAATTTTGCAAAGGATGATGATTTTATGCTAAGATTCGCTATAGTATTGCCTTTTTTGTAATTTTTAATATTTTAAAGACATATTGGAAGTTAAATACTTAAAAAGTTTAACCGTTATTAGATTGTTATAAAAATAACTAAAGATTAAATAAGATTAAAGAATTTGAAATATGATTAAAAAATTTCCTTACAATTTAAAGTTTATTTTAAAATTTTGTTAAATAAAAATTAATTAATTAATTTTAATTTATATAAAATTATTAATTAATAAAAATTGATTAATTAATTAATAAATTAATCATTTTTTTAATAATAAAAGTTATTAAAATATGAATCAAACTGAAAAATTAGACAATTCGAAATTTTTATGATTAAACTTTAATCTCAAAATGAGTTTTCAAAAACTGATATTAAAAAATGAATCAAACTGAAAAATTAAACGGTTCAAAATTTTTATGATTAAACTTTAATCTCAAAATAGGTTTTTAAAAACAGATACAAAGTCGATCAGCACGATACATATAATAAATTTCTTTAGATACAATTAAACTCCAAACCAAATAATTTGAATGAGCCTATTTCAAGAATAATTTTGCAAAGGAAGATGATTTTTAAGATTCGCTATAGTATTACCTTTTTTTGTAATTTTTAATGTTTTAAAAAACGGATTGGAAGTTAAATCTGTAAAAAAATGATAATTAAGGCTTAAAAAGTTCAACCGATATTAGATTGTTATAAAAACAACTAAAGATTAAATAAAATTAAAGAATTTGAAATATGATTGAAAATTTTTTCCTTACAATTTGAAGTTTATTTTAAAAATTTGTTAAATAAAAATTAATTTATTTATTTTAATTTATATAAATTTATTAATTAATAAAAATTGATCAATTAATTAATAAATTAATCATTTTTTAATAATAAGAGTTATTAAAATATGAATCAAACTGAAAAATTAGACAGTTCAAAATTTTTACGATTAAACTAACTGAAACAAATAATCATTATTGGTAATTTCCAATGATATCGGCAAAAATGGTTTGCTTGCCATGTTTTGAAGTGGATAATATTTATATTTAAAACATCATTATTAATATATAAACTTTTCATTTATTTTCACTTTATATAAGCTTTAAATAAGTTTCGAATGTCAAACGTCATAATTAGTGGCCTCTTCATAACTCCAGTA
The DNA here is from genome assembly GCA_027568915.1 of Erythroxylum roraimae. Classification (NCBI taxonomy): domain Eukaryota; kingdom Viridiplantae; phylum Streptophyta; class Magnoliopsida; order Malpighiales; family Erythroxylaceae; genus Erythroxylum; species Erythroxylum roraimae. Next base: position 7,437 of record JAOSBL010134890.1, on the reverse strand, counting down.
GTTAAAATTATGTAAAATTTTCATAATTATGGGGCAGAATAGATTTCAAACAATATTCAATTGCAAAAGATTAGCGTCACTGTCAACTATTAAAAGTCAAATTCTCAAGTGATTGGCGCTTACGTGTAAGAAACTTTATAAACATTGGATTCTATGAAGATATGTTCGGATAAGAAAGGAATTTGTGCTACTTTTACATCTGTTAGACCCAAAATACCTCATGAGGAAAACCGTAGAAGGAACAGGAGCATGCATAAACTCATTTTAGGATAAACTTATGAATGTGGCTCCACAACTAGTTGAGAACATGACTGATATGAAAATAAAGCTATTACAGAAACCATGTCAAGGTTTAGAGAGCTAGGTAGCTCATTTTACTTGAAACCTAAAGTTTTTCTAGGTGGGAAGTTTGAAACATAAGTTCAAAGGCTGCATAAGCATGCAATGTATGTTGCCTACTTGCAAAACATGTCATAAAACAAAAGGACTGAAGTATAGATTGAAAACTAACTAAAGCACTTATCAGGAACGCCACGAAGAAAAATTAAACACGTTGAAATCCAGTTGTTGACAATAAGGCAGAAAATTGGTTCTGAGAATTGATTGTGAAAAGTTCAATGCATAGCACGAGTCAGGTGTGGAAGGTTAAGAGCTTGAGCCATCTCAGAATTTACCATAAGAAACTCAATCAACAAGAAGCAGTGACAGAAGACTTATTTTCTTATCCAAGTCATTTCAAACATTTCCTGTCCAAATTAGCGGTGGTACTTGGCAGCTAAATGTAAGATGAAGCTAAATGTAAGATGAAAAACAAAGCCAGTAACATCTGACACGGCCCATAACACAGGAACAAAGGAAATTCTGGCGATGAAAGAATCTAAACACAGTCAAACATCAATGAAAATACATATCAAACTATAAAGCCAGGCCTCAACTCTCATCCACTTCCACACTGATTGGCGTCCAGCACTAGTAGCCTGCAAGATGAACATGTGTTATTTACATTTCAATGACTTGTGTTCGCTTCTCTTTTCTCGCCAGCATCCTAGTCTGAATTTCAGCACAAAATCTAAGGATCTAGACTTTACTCACATCTGAAAGAAGGCCTACACGAGGAGAATGTCAAGAGTTACCACATTATACAAATCCTACACTTCACTCAGCAAGTTAAACTTCCCGATTTAAAGATTTCTTCACAAAGTATCTGAAATAGCTAGAGCTGAACCACACCATACTAACAATATACATATCTCTGTGTGCGTGCGCGCGCGCGCGTGTGTAACCCGTACATTCAAAAGTCAGATGACCAAGAGATTGTAAAGTTTCAAAATATTAAACAGACTGCCAATTCAGTACCAAATTGTCACAGTAAACAAGCTGTTCACATGACAGAGTTGTTTATTGGTTAATTGTAAAAGAAACAAACATTACTACATGGAGATTACAAATCGAATATGGAAATAAAGAACTAAGCAGATTCTCTACAAACTTGTGTCTAGCCTTATACCTAACTATAATTTCATTGATCACCTGTTTTACATATTTGCAGGGACATTGAATACATAGAATCATCCTTTTCATTGAAAACAAGGATAGGAATTGATTTACATGTCCTCAAAGATGTGGAGAAGCTAATATCCTTATTCTCCTAAATGGGAATCGATGTGATCAAGTAGGTCAAAACAGTTAACTGAAAATTTGAATTGCACGAGTAAGCTCAAGATGGTCGCGACATTTTAAGATGATAATATTCCAAAGCAAATAAAAGATGAATAGAATATTGCAAGACTCAATCAAAACCTACCTTATAGGAATTAGCAAAGGAAGCAATCGATTTTATTCAGATTCAGCAGCTGCTGCATCTACCTTGGGACCTTAATAAAGAAAAGAAAAGAGAATGAGGAATTACTAAAAGCAATCATGTTTGGTAGTAGAAAAAGAGGGATAATAATACCGTGAAGAGATAGAGGACGATGGTCCTTGCCCCAGCCGATGCCTCGAGTGGATTCGAGGTACTGCTGAACCAGGTGCCGGCACTTCTGCAGATGGTTCACTCCCTCGATGCGATAGCACCAGCGCAGCCTCTCCCTCAAGATCTTGGCTTTCTCGATATCGATCCACTTCTCTCGTACCAAGTGCTCCCTCATCTCCAGCATCGCCACTGGGTCCTTGTATGGGTTCGCCGGATCGAAGTCATCCGGCGGCGTTTCGTCGAACTCTGCCACTCCCTTCTTCCTCCCCATTTACCTACCTTAGAACTCTAACAGTTCAATCACTTTGTGTATAGTCGAATGAATGAAGACGAGGGGTTAGAATAAAAAACAAAAATTCTTTTTAGAATTTTTCTTGGGCCTAAGTCCAACTAAAATCTATATCTGGCCCAGACTAATACATCATTTTTTTTATATAACTAATACATGACTTTTAACAACACATTTTCTCATTTAAATTGAATTTAAGCATAAATCTCTCTTATATTTTCAGATTTTTTTTAAATTTTTTCTTTAAAATTCTTAAAAACTAATTTTAGTTTTTAATTTTTTAGAAAAAAATCTTCTTTTAGATTTCAAATAAAAACGAAACACGCGTATTATAAACATTATAAGTAGATTAAGCTATTTATATGACAATTGAACTCAACTTTGAAACTTAAGGTAAAATAATTAAATCTGATATAAAATAATAATTTATTATAATTATCTTAAATTATTAATTTAAATCAAATTTAATTCGTTTGAGTAGAGTTTAAAAGTTAAATTAAATTATTATATTAGTAATATTTTATTAGTCTATATTTAATGCTTATACTATGTATATTTCATCGTTATTTTTAAACAAAGTTTTAAAAAAGGGAGTTTTTTATAAAAATGAAAATTAAAAAAAATCAAGAATTTTAAACACCGAAAGATATTTTCAAAACTTCTTACTAAAGAGGTATATGTCTTTTACCCTTGAATTTATTTTAATTATTATCTTATTAAAATATAATTACAAGACAATAGTGTATCATTATATGCTCTGGACTATCAGTTTTATAATCATGCTACAACATCTATCCGTAGTTTTAAAATCAAATACAATGAAGTAGATTTTAATTTTCATCGATTAATATTTATTAGTAATAAATTTTTTAACTTTGGCAATAAAGAAACAACAATAATAATAATAAAAGGTAGATAGACTAAGAATGATGACATATTAAATTTTGTAAATATTGGTTGAATCAAGTTTGTCTACTAATTTTGAATTTATTCAAACTATATTATTAAAATAAAAACTAATTTTTAATTTTAAAATAAAAATTAAGAAAAATATTGCTTAATTTAATTTATGTATCTTTCCGGAAGGTCAATTTTAAGTTGTCAAAATCCAACTTTTAAGTTAAAATTGAAGAAGATGGTAATTTCCTTGAGAAATAGTAATTGAGTACTAATATTTGATAATAGGAACTTATCATCTAATATGTGAAAATTTTGTTTTAAAAAATTTAAGATTTTGAAATTAGTTGAACCCTTTTAAGATTTTATTATCATTTCAAACTGATCAACATATTGCTTAGTACTTGTATTAGGTACAATCTTAAAAGTTATTGACTGAGCTATAAGCCAGCCTCCGTCGTTCTCCCATTTTTCTTGATTGCTAATGTTTAAAGGCAACAATTTTAAGAAAAAACACTTTCCCACTTTACTAAAAGTTAAAATTTTTATTAAGGACTAATAGATGATAGGGTTAACTATAAAAGATCCCCTATGGTTCGAATATTTTTCAAGTCAGCTCTTGAATTTAAACACTACCATTAACTCCCTATGGTTTAGTTCTAACTGCGCTTAACACCCTACCATCATTCTTTGTTAAAAAAGTTAATAGAGAACATTAAAACGTCATTTGGTTTTACGCGACATATATAGCATATGTCATAGTTATGTCATGTAACACACAATGTCATACTTTACGTGACATCATTACTTCATAATATGACTTTATAAGAAGTCTTTGTCATTAGAGCAAATGAAATCAAATACGAAGAGAAGCCTTTGGTCCAAATAAAAGCAAGTACGAAGAGAAGCCTCCAATCCAAAGAAAAGCAAGTACGAAGAGAAGTAAATCTTTATTAACAAATCACAACAACTAAAGTGACCATTGAGGAAGAGAAGGGAAGATTACAATTGTATTTCTAGAGTTTCAAATGAGGTGTAAATCTTTATTAACAAATCACTATGGAACTTCTGATAAATTTTATTATAATGTTATTGTAGGTATTATTTAAGAAATGGTTGGTACTTTTAACCCTATAATTAGGTTTGAGCATTTTTATGATGAATGTTTCAAATTCAGACTAGATACCAGATATAAAGGTGCAGAGCTAAATTATTTGAACTAGACACTAAGGATCAAATGAATCATATGACGTAATATATAATGTTAGCAAGTCAACAAATTTCAATGAGTTGGGGTATTCAAGTAAAAAGATTACAAATGATATACTTGAATATGGCCTAGAAGAAGAATTACCTAATAGAGTAAGTTGTGCATGGATGCCTAAAATATTGATTTAGGGGTCAAAGGTATTAAAGTAGATGATGAAGATATTGGTAATCTAGAAAGAATTTCATATTCTCACTTCAGTACTTCAAGTTTAGATTATGGCAAAGTTATTTTGAAGTAGAAAATGATTTTTAATTTTGAAAAAGGTTTGAAGAATATGAGTATCTATATTGCTTTTGACTATGCATATATAAAAAATAAAAGGCTAAGAGTTAGCATAGATTGCAAAAAGAAATACGGATGGAGAATATATGTAAGCCTTTCACAAAACGCACATACATTTCAAATTAAGGCATTCCATGACGCCCACTATTTTGATAGGAAATTTGACAACGAGGAGATTGATAATGACTAGTGAAAATAGGTTAATTTTATTATTTATATTTGGGCATTTAGGCTAAACCTAGCGTAAAGTCCAAAAAAAAAAAACACTTGAGTTCAGTCCATAATTCAATCAACGCAAGCTGAGTTCATTGACTTTGGGTCAAGTTGGACTAGGTTTGGGCTTCTTTACTAAGCCCATCATATATTTACTATCCATTACAAGCACTCATATAAATACATAAAACTTCGGCTGGTTCTCATTGCTTGTATGTAATATTGATTTATGCGGCTTGTTTATATATAATAAAATATTGATTTAAGCATAAAATACTTACTTATGTTATTTGACTTGTTTATGTACAATTTAGTGTTTGGTTTTACAATGAATAATAATTTTTAAAAAAATAAATTAGATAAATATTTATAATGTAAAAATTAAAATATCTAAAAACAAGATACCTTGATCTTTGAATTCACTCAATGTAACATTCTTTTGTATTGACCATTCAGAAATTTGGAAGATATGATCTGGAAGATCCTTAAAAAAAATCAATTAATAACCTTAAAATAATATATTAATACTATATAATATTTAATAAAAATTAATTAAAACATTTCAAATTAACTTATTATAAGAAAAAAAGTTTTGAAAATCAACAAATTGTAAAAATAGAAAATTATGATTAAAGTCATTGTTGAAATGTGATTATTTATGTGATAAATTTCCATTATGATCACCTCATAATACTAAAAAAATAACAACAAATTTAATGCATAAAAGAATTGTTGATATAAATGGTTGTTTAAAAGTAACAATGGGTAAAGATGTCTACCAATTGATTTATGCAATTCGACTTGTTTATATACAACGTAGTGAATGGCTTAACAGGGATAGACCATCTATTGTATGTGATATTGATTTATGCAATTTATTTATGTGCAGTAAAATATTGACTTATGCGATTCGACTTTTTTATGTATAATGTAGTGTGTGATTTAAAGGGATAAAGCATCTACTGTACATTATATTTATGTATGCGACTTGTTTTTGTACAATGTAGTGTGTGGTTTGACAGGAATAAACTATTTTAAATTTTATGTAAATTAATATTAGATGTAAATTATAAGAAATGATTCTATTTATAAGATTATGAACTTTCTAAAAAAATAATTTATTAAATGAATATAAGTTCCATTCCTTTATTTGCCTCGAGTACTTGTGCCAGATCATCTATCCACCTCTATATCTCGCTGTAGATAAGTAATTTTTGTAATTCATCTATATACGTGACTAATTATCGCTCGTCCCATGCTTAAATGAAAGGGACACCAATTTATCAAATCTTGAGGGGATAATATTTGAATCTTCGAATCTATTCCTTTCATTGCAATGTTGTACATTGCTTCAATTACCTCCGAAATTGCATATGCCCAACAAGTCACGATTTATAAATAAAAACAAATTATATAAGTATTAATAATGTAAAAATTAAAATACATAAAAACAATATACCATCATTTTCTTGGTCTCAAACTTAACTCAATACTATATTCTTTTTTGTTGAAAAGTCACAATATTGGATAATATGGTTAAGAAGATCATGAAAAAATAAAAAATCAATTAATTACCTTAAAATTATATATTAATTTCTATATTATAATTTAAAAAATTAATTGTAATATTTCAAAATAACTTATTATAAGAAAATCGCTTTGAAAATCAACAAATTTTAAAAGTTGAAAACTATGATTAAAGTCATTGTTGAAATGTGATTACTTATTTGATAATTTTACATTATAATCACTTCATAATACTCCAAACAATATAAAAAAATTTAATGCATAAAAGAATTGTTGATACAAATGCTCGTTTCAAAGTAACGGGGGATTGAGATGTCCACGAATTGATTTATGTGATTCAGTTTATTTCTTTACAATGCAGTGTGTTGTTTAATAGGGATAAAGCATCTACTGTATGTAATATTAATTTATGTGACTTGTTTATCTACAATAAAATATTGATTTATGCGTAAAATATTGTTTTTATGCAATTCAACTTGTTTATATACAATGTATTGTGTGGTTTAATAGGGATAAACTATTTTAAATTTTATAAAAATAATATTCGATGTAAATTATAAAAAATGATTCCACTCAAGATTATGAGCTTTTTGAAAATATAAGAATTTATTAAATAAATGTAAGTTCCATACCTTTGTTTACCTCGAGTACTTATGTCAAATCATCTTGCCACCTTTATATCTCGCTATAAATTCTGTTGCTAAGTGATTTTTTTAATCCATCTATATACGTGACTGATTATCGCTTCTTCTATGTTTGAATCAAAGGGAAACCCATTTAGCAAATCTTGATGGATAATTTTTTTTTTTGATCTTAGACCAGGGTATCTACCGGCGAACCCAGTGACTAATCTCCTCGCTGGTTTGTAGGCACCTCACAGGGTGGGACAGCTGGCCCAAGGATTTAAGGTTGCTCCATACCCAAAGCCAAGGATCGAACCCCTGACCTTTGGTTAAGGATGGATGAGTCCCTGCCACTCAACCACAC
>JAOSBL010134874.1:0-15874 GCA_027568915.1 Erythroxylum roraimae | reverse complement strand
TGTATATGAATATACTTGGTTTGAGTTTAGATGGACTTATTGAGATGAATATGAATGGGATTGATTCTGAGTATGGATTATGGATTGAGAATTATGGAAGTGTTTTAGGTATAGAATTGCATTTGATTGTGTTTTGGATTGCGGACAGGAGGTCCGATGAATTGTGTTTATTGAGCTGAGAATATTGAAGTGTTTATTGTGTGTCAATTGTGGATATATAGATATGTGTGTAAGGTGCCTTATGGCAAAACAAAAAAATAAGATTTTGTTTAAATGTGGAGCTATGACCGAATATGAAGAAGCAAATAAATTGAGTTCGAGTGTGAATGACTTCAATTGGATATTGAAGTCACTTTGATTGATGATTGAAAAGAAAAAAATTTATACCGATTTCGAATTGGTTTAGATCGAGAGTAGTCTTAGGGTTTCCAACGCGACGCTTTTCTAAAGTTTGTGTTCGCAGATGTCGGAAATTTGTTTCAGTTCGATTGAGCGATTTGTTTTCGTTGATTTCGAGCCCTTCGTTTCGCTTCGATTTCGCTATTGATTTTGTTCCCGCTTTATGACTTCCGATCCGATTTGTATTCCATTCTTTCGTAGGTTAACGGTTTGCTTCCGATTCGATCGTTCGAATCGTTTCGCTTTGTTATTCGTTCCTTCGTTTTGATCCGCTTTGCGGTTTTGTTTTGTCCGTTCGATTCTGTCGATGTATGATCTCCGTTCTTTCGTTTCTGATACTTTGTATTAGATCTCGGATTTGTTTCGCTTTGATCGTTCCGATTTCTATTCGCCACTTTGTTTTTGTTTAGTTTTCCATTTCTCCGGTTGGGGTTCGGTTCCGGGATCGGGTCCCAACAGTTATGGTATCAGAGCAAGTAAAGGAATGGATGTTTGTTATGGTATTTTGTTAAGAGTTGGGTTCCGGAAACGGGATCCAACACTTTATTTCAAGAATCTTTCCTTAACACAATTCATACCAAGATCACCTTTTCTACTTCTTTTCTGCTTTCATTCCACTTATAACTTTCACCTTAATTCTTTCCATTCCAAAATCTCTTATCCACCGAAAACACCATAGTAAATCATGAATCTATCCACATTTCTCATCCCTTATTTTACTCTTGTCTATCATTTCTTGGTTCAAAAACTTTCATTCATTTGTTCTTTACTCGTGACTAATCATCAAAATTTCTAATTTAATAGTTCTAATCTTTCAAAAAAAATTCAGGGTCCAACACTACTGCTATGAGAGATATGCTGATTGAGTCTATTTAAGAATCAAACTTGAGGCATCAGAAAATAGAGGCTTGTATACATAATATGGTGAATCAAATCGATCAGCTAGTGGATATATTATTTGATGAGATGCAAGGGAGTTTGTCCAATTCTACTAATACTGATACTATCGATTGAGAGGCAATCACACTTAGTAGTGAAGAAGAGCTTCTTAAAGAAGAAGAAGACGAAGAAACCTCCATCTAAGAAGAGATAGTAGAGGAGTGAAAAAAGATAACTAAAAAGGACGAATCAGAAACCTCTGTCTAAGAAGAGGAAGAAGAAGAAGAAGAATAGATAAAGGTGGTTGAGGAAGAACTCGCAGAGAAACAAAGAAAGAAAACTACTGATGAGGTATTGATAGTGACCTTAAGTACGGATAGTTCCCACTTCCTTAAAGACAAATTGTTTGAGCTGATCGATGATTCATGGACTTTTCTTATTCTCTCTTTTTATTAACTATTTGTCATTAAAATGGGCATTATTTCTTGAAATTGGATTTATTAATTTAATAAATTATTTCTTTTTGATCATCCTATAACATCTGACTTGTTTACAAGATATGAAACTGCTCTGTGGAGAAAACAGTGGAAGCAACCCATTGATTATTGATACAGGAAGAAGTTGAGCATAAAGGTTATGTCGAGCTACTGATGTTAAAGATGCGTTATATAGAAGGCAACCCATGAGTTAGTTTTAATTTTATTTCAATTTTGATATTATCTTTTGTTTGCTTTCATATTAGTATATGATTTTATTTTCTATTATGTTATTTCTTTTATTTCTTTTTATGCTTTTCTTTTATATTTTGTAAGGATGTTAGTTTCATATTGGATGGATCAGAATTAGAGAAATAGTAATAGTCAAGAAAGTACCACTAAACCCTCTCACTTTTTAATAAATGCTTATATTGTGTACATTGAGGACAATGTACAACTTTAACTGTGGGGATGAGTTTAATGAATCTTAACATAATTTATTTAAGCTTATTATAATCTTGATTATAATATTTTATGAACTTACATCTTGAATTGGTTGAAATCTGTCCATGAATACTATATATTATTGTTGAGTATTGATTTGAATTGGTGTGCAAAATGATGATCGTTAAAATGAAATTAGTTTTCTAAGTCATATTTTTCATAATCATTGAAAATTGCAAGTTGAATAAAATTGCATATCATTTACACACACATATATACCAAATTTTTGGTGAGCTTTTGAGCATAAAGAGCAAATTTTAAAAAAATTAAAGCTCTTGTTATTCTTTCATGTATGTTATCATTGCATATTAGGATAATTCTAGAACTTGCTTTTATTATGCATGTTGAGACCATATTTGTTAAATTAGAAGCATTAATATGATAAAGGCACTTAGATTTACTAACTAGCTCTAGCCTTTTTCTTTGAAATTACCATACCTAAAATTTACCTTTGGGAATAACCAAGTTAAGCCTTAGCCTTTTTCATTGTTTAAACTCAAATTATAAACCTTTATCTTATTTTTCTTTGAAGACTTTTTACTTTGATGAACCTTGAAGGTCATTTATATAGTTACTTACTAAGACTTGAAATTTGTGAAATGTCCAATATTTCTTGAATTGTGGTACTGAATATTTATTGTGAAAAAAATTAGAAAATTAAAAAAGCATAAAAAAAGAAAAAAGAAAGAAAAAGAGAAAATAAATAAATAAGTTTATGGTACCAATATAGTTGCATTGAAAGGACCTTGTGTTTTGTAACCAAGTCTTGTAATTTTTCATTAAATAAATTTCCTTCACTTAAACTTCTTTTATTATCCCATTCATACCGTACCTAAACCCCATTACAACCTTTAGATAAACCTTTGGATTTTTGTTTTTAGTTTATACATAAATGGTGGAGATGTTATTTTATTGCAAGCATATGGTAAGAATTCTATAATGCATTGATTGAGAGTTTTGATGCTTTTCACACTAAACACTTGAGCGTATTGAGTGAAATCTTAGTGAGGGTGTAAAGAGATATGATATTGATTTCAATGAGATTGTTGATATGATTACTATTAATATTGCTTAGGAAGTTAATTTTAGGGAAACTTAACTCTAATTATATGTTAATTTCATTCAATAGGATATGACGATGTATAGTATGAATGGACAGGTTGAAATTGATGAGGCATTGTTGTTGTGAAATTTATAATTTTGATTATGGTTTACTTAAGAACAAGCAAAAACTTAAGTGTGGAGATGTTTGATGGATGGATATTTGATTATATTTTACCACCCTTTTTCTTTGAAAAAGAAAGATGAATTAATAAATAAGAAGTAAAGGTCTAACAAAAGAGGTAGAAATCATAGGGATTACCCATTACAACATTCCAAAGAAAGATAAAAAGAAGAACCAAGCTAATCTGAGTTGCTAGAGTTACAGTGACGCTAAAATACTCAGACTACTATGTTAGTGTAGATTTTGCAGTAGGATATGATCCCTAACTTTATGGAGGAGCATAGGTTTCAAAGCTTTTTTAAAAGAGCTTTTATTAGTGAAACATCTTAGATTTCTCTCCTACCATTAAACACAAAGAGCCAAAGCAACGTGGTGGAACATCTAGTTAGCTTTTGTATACACATTCAGATTGGATAGACAGAAGAATATTTCTGGAAGTGACTCCCCCAAGTTGAACCATTGACATTGCATGATGACATATCTCCAAATATCTTTGTTGAAAGAGCATTCAAAAAAGAGATGGTTCCTTGTTTCCTCATGTAACAGACACATAGGACAAGATGTATCCAATTGTAAGAATGGCATGCAATTTGTGGTGCTTAGTATGTTTTTTATAGCTAACTAGAGGATAAAAGAGAGTTATGGGGTAAAGGACTTACTCCAAGCTATTTTAAACTAGTCGACTCTGGAGCTTCAAGACTGTAACAGCTGTTGGATCTCCTTGGTTGTGACATTATGAACAGATTTGTCCTTCCAAAAGAATATATCATGTGCGTTTAGGTTAAGAGGTTGGCTACGGTGAAGATGTCTTAACCGAACTGGAAAGTGCCATGCATTATCTAGGATCAGGGAGTGTAGTTTGGTGCGTAGAGGAAGTGTGTGGGTTCTTAGACGGTGTAAGGAGTTGATTAATGGTTCCTAGTTGGACCAATTGTAATACTAGAAGGTGATTTGTAACACTCCACTACTATAGAGTATATGCCCGAACATTCAAAGGACATCCGAGAACATACCTCATGAGAATGGCATGTTAGAGCAATCATATTCACTTATTATGGCATCACAGAAACATAAGTATTTTAAGGATCAACTTTTCCTATTTCATTAAGAAAATATAACTTACATTGTAGCATTACATTTCACACTCCATATATTTACATTACAAAAACATATATAAGTTCACTGTTCTATACAAAAGGTTCACATGAAAGGAGAAACTAAACAAACGCAACTCAAATATCAGATGATAAGACCTTTGAGCCATTCTTGTTTCCAAAATTGATAGAACTAAACTTCTATTAGTTTGCCTTAGAAGCTAATTCTCCTCAGTACCTAAAAATCAACGTTGCAATTTTGATGAGATTGCGAACTCAGTGAGTGAACTGTCATCGATGTGCTCACTCAAGTCAGAACACAAATATCACAAGTATATAACCAAATTCACAAGTATATCGTATTATCCAATTTTGTATACCAGATCATTCAGAATAATCCAATCATTCATTGCAATCATTCATATCATCAACATGTACACAAACATTGCACGTCATTATATCAACTCAATTTAGTCATTCTTTACAATCATTCACAAGATATGGGTAAAGATATATATATATGCAAATGCACATATGACTCCACTTTCAATTTTACTTTGTTGTGACTGAGCGCCTATTTACTGTCTCGTATCCATTGTGGATACCGGGCTCATTTCATATTCTGTCCTGCACCCGTTATGGATACCAGGCTCATTAATAACTAAGCCTGTGCTCTTTGTGCACATTTCTGAACTTTATGCTCTTTTTCACACTAGTCACTCCAGTTACAAATCCTTTATCTGATCATGCATAACAATGTGATAGAATGCATCAATTCACATAATATACTATCAATAACTTTCATTCAATGTGCATAGTCATTTATCACATTCATCGAATCTGAGTCCGACATTCAACATTCAGTTGAGCACACATTTTCCATATTCACATATAATTAGAAAGCACATCTAATACAATCCCGAATATCAAACTCCTTGGACCATTAATGTCTACAATTATCATAATCATATCAACAATAGTTCAATATCTAAAAGTTAATCGAAAACAATTCAGTCATAGTAAGAAAACATCTAGGTTAACTCACTGTACGCTCCAGATAAGCTATTGCCTTAATGACCTGGCAATCTCTGGATTCTGACAATTGATTTATGCTTTTTTAGTCATGCAATACACACATATAGTTCACATATTATTAAGTTGATCAATCATATGAGTATTCAATCATGCACATATATATGTGTTGTTGGACCCCAAAATGTTTCTTTATTTATGTGTTTATTCATTTTACTTTATTTTATTTTCTGAGAACTTAGTCTATGATTTTTGCAAGCATAAGGAGAAATTAAAATTAAGTTAGAGTATAGTATGGTCTAAATTGAATTAAAGTGGTAAGAATGCATAAAGGGCATTTTCGGAAGATCACTTAAGTTTTAAAAGACATAAGGATTGAATGAAGGGCAAAATGGGAAGAAGGAATTTTTGTCTTGCACTTGAGAATAGAAAAACGTGAGTGAAGAGTGAAATAAGAGAGAAAATACAAAAATAAGGGAGAAAGAAGAGAAGAAGTGAGGTTTCAGTGGTTTGAAAGAAAAGAAGAGAGTTGAGCTAGGGTTTCATCTTTTCTAAGTTTTCTAGAGAGATTTTGACGTTGTGCAAGAAGGGAAAAGGTGGAGGAAGATAAGAGCTTCCATTTAAGCCAACAATCTTTTCATTTGGTGAAGATTTAAGGTAAGTTCGATTTTAATCCTTTGGAAAGGGTTTGGTTTGTGAAGCTTAAGAAATACATGGGTTTAACTATTCTAGGATCAATTTTATCAAATATGCTTTGTGGGTTTTCAACCCCATTGAAGTTGGGACTTTTTCCTATGAAAAGGGAATCAAGAAAGATAAGAGGAGCAAGAGGAGATGCACATTTGAGCAAGTTATAAGCAAGGAATTCAAGGTGGGTTACATTTTTATAATTAAGTAATAAGCCATTAATGTCTCTTTCAAGAAATGGAAATAAATGATTTCAACTACTTTTTAAATGTGCATTTATTGCTCTTTGAATGCTTTGAGAATGTGCTACATCTTTTGTATATGAATTGTGTTATTGATTTACGAAATGGAAAAATGAAAAATGATTTTGAAAGGATACCAAGTTTATGAAATCAAGTTTCGGAAAAGTGTCATTTTGGGCAACATGTTTACAAGTTATGAAATAAATGTTATGTGGGTTTGGTTTGGTCCATTCTGTATGTCAAGTGCACTTTGACTAAAGGCTTCCCCTGCCTGCCTGCCTGCCAGTGGCATGGAGCTCCTTCATGGACTCCCTCATGTTTACGACTATACAAAACCACTATGTGGGATTGTGTTAGTTCGTTCTGTTTACAACTACAAAGGACCATTATATGGGAATATGTTATTTCGTCTTGTTTATGGACCTCCCAAACCATCTTGATGTGCTTATGTGCTTAAATGTGTTGACAAGTTTGTTGGATGCATGATTCATGTGGCTTATAAATTGTTTGACAAATTGAGAATTGGGAAATATATGTTTCGTTGATTCAATGTGAGTTTTGCAATGTTTTTTGCTTATCACCGATTATAAAACTATTTCCTACGAGCTTTAAGCTCACCCCCTCCCTTTCCGTTCCTTCTTTAGGAGAAGAGCAAGAGCTCGAGTGAAAGAGGGTTAAGGCATTACTCCGATTAGGCATATTTTTGTACTTTAAGCTAGATTTTGTAAATGCAAGGCTTTAGATGCATTTCAAGTTTTCCTAATTCAAATGTATTTTGTAATTTTGGTTTATGTACTCAACTAATGTATTATGGCTTGAAATGCCATTAAATCTTAGTAAAACTCTTATATTTTGATGTTAAGGAAATATGCTCCGTTTTGTTCATGATTTTCCAAGTTTGTACATTGCATTTTTCCAAGTTTTCCATAGGGGTAAAGATTTGTGTGTTCTGATTTAGGGGGGGAAACTATAATAATCTAGGCTGAATTAATAAAAGTGTCTTCTAGAAAGTTGTAGCTTATCTTTTTATCTTTCCAATGGTATATAGTATGTGATTTTTAGATGTCAGAGTTAAGAGATATGACTGTTACAAGTTAGGATATTGCAGAGGATATGTTATACGCGCTACAGCTTCTATTTCGATCGCACGTTCATCCTTGCGATCGCACCGGGCACCATTGCAATCGCACCGCTCATCCTCGCCATCGCAACTTCCTTGTCGCACCTGAATGGTTTTCCAGCTCTGAACATGTTTGTCTCTTTTGGCCATAACTTTGTCATCCGACCTCCAAATGACCTAATTTTTGAACCAAAGGATTCCTAACACATTTATCTAGCTCTCCATAAAAATTTATATCTTTGGTATTGATTTGAAAGAGATTGATGGAATCAAAATAAGCGTATCAGTTGGAAGAAGATGAATCGGACATTTTACTGAACATACTTTAGTATTTTAAGCATATCTTGAACTATTGAGCTCCAAATAAGATGATTCTTGTTTCTAAATAAACTAGAGACATCGGGATGCAATTGGTTTAAAGAAATTAAGTTCTAACTCAGTCTTTAATAATTTCAATTTCTGGATGGAACTTGAGCACAGAATACTGTTTTAGTATAAGAACCTTCTAGAAATGGGGCCCAACACATGTTGTGGTATCAGAGACTCATGTTTCATGACTCTGATGTTGGGCTCAAAAAATGGGGTCCAACATGTGTCATGTTTAATGCATGCTCAATTGATCTTTCACGATATGTAATTATTCATAAATCTTGACCATTCAAACATCATATTTTGTATACTACCATTTTGCAATTAGGTTTGTACCTTTAAGTTAGCTTGATTTACTCCAAATTCATCAACCATAATTTATACCTATCCTTGAACATTTTCATAATCAAAAGCCTCTTATAACACACATATAATTGTTACTTTAAATCTGGAATTTTAGCAAGCTAGATCTGTACATTCACCAAACTTTTTCCAACAAAGTATGTTCATACATTTATCCAATTCTCATTCATAATTACCCCATGTTCTTCAATGCCCATTCATCCATACTTGATACACATTACTCATGCCCGTAAGATCATGTTTGCATTAAAAGAACTCATTTCTTCCTCTAACAAATCTTAATTTCCATATTTGAACTCAACCACATCAAAACAGTCCATTCTTTAGATTATGACATCAATTAACTACATAAACTTATCAAGCTCTTAACCAATTAATCAAGCAAAAATCTAGGCTCATTCCTAGCCTTAATTAAGTCCAAATATACTAATTTAGAGTGAAATTTCTTAGCTGGTTCAACATGTACACAAGGCTGAAATTAAAATTCCAGAATTTTTCATCAACATCACTAATGTGTGTAACTTTACTACCTTCAACACTTCATGAATTTTACAAGCTTAGAGACATAGCTAACACCTGATATTTTCCAGATTTCATGCACTTTAAGCTTACTTCATTTCGTGTTAATTTAACTTCCATATTGGTTACAGTAAGGCTTACAAAATTCTGCTCACTTATATCATTAACAGACATTTTTTTACAAACATAACTACAGCTCTAATTTTCCAGATTTAAAAACACCTTAATAGCACCTATCTTTAGCATGAATTCCTCATCATTTATACTTAAAATCCCAACTTAAATTATCCATACAAAATCCCATAACTACTGTTTTCCTACATGCAAAAACGGAACAGAAAAGTACCCATTCTCCATTTTCCAGCACATCTTCAACATCAACATCATATACAATTCATCCTAATTCGATCATCATAACCCTTCTATTGTAACATTCCATAAAGATCAATCTTTCACTTACTTGTCTAGCTCAAATTTCCACCTTAAAGATCAACCTAATTCAGCTCTCCATGCATGCAAAATCATCACAAATTCAAGGTGGGAATTGGATGGTTTTCGGCTAGGATCAAAGACTATAACAAGAACAACTATGTTCTGATTCTTTACCTAACTTTATGAGGGTAAAAGCATGAATTTTGGTGTAGCCATTTAGCAAGACTTAAACCAAAAATGCAGAGCTATGAGATGAATACAAGTTTCAGTGGATAGAATGAAGAGTGAAGAAGAAACACAGCAAAAACTTTTCCAGCATGCTAGCCACTTATCCTCTTCATAAGCCACAAAAATCACCTAGTTATTAGTCCATTTGTCAATTAATTACCTATGCCAAATGTCACCCATTTATCTATGCCAAATGTCACTCAATTATAGGCTTAGTCATCCTAATTTTCCATGTCAACTTGTCTTGTCACCTGGCATTTTTCTTAGTCTAAATGTACATTTTAATTCATCAATTTTCCAATTGTAACAATCAATTCCAAATTTACTACTTATAACCAATCAAACCTCAATTCAAGACATAAACAATACGCAACTCACATCATGATCATTTTAACCCTTCCATACCTAGGAATATGTCAATTGAGTGCATATATTATCTTTGCAATTTGTATGAAATCACAATTAATGTGTGCATGCTAATGATATGCATATGAATGAAATGAATTTCATGAATTCTAAAATGATATGACTTATATACAATAATCTAAGGCTCTAAACCTTAGTATGGAAAATGGGCTATTACATGACTAGTCTACCATCACCTATTATGCAGTATATCTCATATGAACGTTATCTCAGAGTTCCTTGGATTAAATAAAAGTGTAACCATTTGATCCAGAGGGAAGTTTTTTCGATCAATATCCACCATAACCATTTAAGAAGTAATGCTTGGTTTGTCATTTTGATTGAGTATAGATTGAGACCACCTTCCTCTTTCAAAAGGCATAATTCTGACCATTTAACCTTTTCCATTCCTGGGGAACCATTCGGATGGGTCCATAAGAAATTTTTAAGGATTTGTTCAATCAATTTGATGATGCTTTGGGATAGGAATATATGAGAGCTCTAGTATATATACAAGGGAACCAAGGTATATGATGGGAGGATGTTTATGTATCATACCTGTAACAGCAACAATAAGAGACTACAAGCTGCTAGCACTTTTGGAGAGAATGAGGTGACTTTTCTTGTAGTTCTATCTCCAAGCCTGAGTATAACTTGAAAATGTCGAGAGCTTGCCTATATATGAGGATGGATTCCATGTTTTCCCTATAAAATAAAAGTAAATCGTCTGCAAAGCACAAGCTAGCTAAGCTAATGTTTTGTTCATTTTGTGTGATACCAAAAATTTAGGTTGTTTTGCACTTTGTGTTTGATAATGTCATTGAGGGCCTCTATGCATAAGATAAAGATATAGGAGGACAGGGGATCACCCTGTTGGAGGCCAAGAGCTGCTTTCAAGTAGTTGGTGGTTTTGCCATTATCAAGATAAAGAGGGTAGCAGTTGAGGTACATTCCTGTAGCCAGTTAATAAATTGATTTGGAAACCCATATGTTGCAAGCATTTGCCATAAGAAGTCCCAACTAATACTGTAAAAAGCTTTATGAAAGCCAATCTTTATTGTGTAGTTGGGTGAGCTGTGTGCTCTAGAGTATCCCTTGAACAATTATTTCATGACGAGGATGTTGTCTCCTATTTTTCAACCTTACAAAATTGCTCCTTGGTTATCACTTATCAGGGGGCTATGGTTGTCTTCATTCATATGGCAAGAATCTTGGAGATAGTTTTATAGAGGAAATTTGTATAGGATATAGGTCTATAATCCTAAAAAGTTGATGGGTTAGCCCTTAGGTTTCAAGCATAAAACGGTGTGGTTAGTTTCCTTGAGAAGGGATCTGTTGGAGAAAAATTCCTTGACTGCACTCTTAACTATGCTTCCGATATTGTTCCAAGAATGTTGGAAAAAGTGTCCATTTAGGCTATCTAGTCCAAGGGCTTTCCGAGAGTTCATACCAAAAATCACTTTTTTTAAATCTTATCATCCTCAACAGGTGTGGTTAAATTAGAAAAGTTGAATGGGGTTATTTTAGGCAAGTTAAGTTGATGTAAATTGGATTGAGAAGTGGCTAATGACCTAGGTGTACCAAGTAGGGAGGACAAGAAATTGATAGCTTCGACTTGAATGTCCTGGGATTTTGTAGAAGTGTCACTTCCTTAGAGGTAATTGAGTATAACTTGTTGTGATTTTCTTTTCTTTTTTTTGCTAGAATTATGTTGAAGAAGAAATTAATGCATTTTTTTTCCATCTTTGAGCCAATTAACTCTAGCTCTTTGCTGGAGAAGTGAGGAGTGATTTTTCATAGCCTAAAAATAATTGGAAAGATCTATTTTTTCATCACCAACAATGTTTGATTAGATGGTTTAGAGGCTAGTTGTCGTTGGATATGTTCAAGCTAAGCTCTGGTGGAGTTGACAGCGAAATTCATTGGCCCTTTGGAGGTATTCAACCATTTGAGTTGACAGGAAGTGCCATCTTCATTGCCCATTAACTCTTGATAAATTCTAGTTTAAAATATCTTTCTAGTTGCCTTCAAATTTTCTCTTATGGTTTGGGGGGTCTTTAGTGGTAAGAGATCGCAATGCTATCTTCCCATAGTTTGTTATCTTCACCAAAATTCATATTGGGAATCTCATTGGGGAGTTTATTAGAGAGGGCAGTGCTTACACAAATTCTTACATAACCAACACATTTGTTATAGCAGTACGTTCATCTATGCATATTGGTTTACTGATGTAGCTATCAAGGGAACTTAAGCCTTGGGTGGTCCAGTATTCAGGGGGAATGCTGTAGAAGTTAACCCAAGGGGGTAAATTTTGAAACTTCATGGATTCAAACTGCAAATTTGGTTGCCATAGTTGTAAAAATATAAGTTCTTTTCTATAATGGTATAGGCTTTCTTCGAGAGTCTTGTGAGCAACTGCCGTTGTGTAAAAGGTGAAAAGGATCAAATTGTCCTTTGTAAGAAGAAAATTTGTAAGCCCTTAATTTTCCATTGTCTATTTACCCATCTGGCTATCAACAGAAAAGTAGGTCACTGGTCGAAGAAGAAAACAACAATGGTTGCTTTCTAACTATTTGCACCCTCCTTCAGGACTTCAACTTCAAGGAATACACCCTCCATTTCTACCGATGGTGTGAAGGTTAGGGTGGAGGTGGATGAGTCACCAACTATTTGTTTCCAAGTTTTGGTAGCAAGTGGTCCAGTAGGGATGGGGTTCGTAGGGGGGTGGGGAAGGGGAGGAAGAAGATGATGAATGGTTTGAGGGTAAAGGTGGAAATCAGATGGTTGGGGAAGTGGGTGGTCTATCATTGTAAGAAGAGTAGCTAAATGAGATAAATTGGTGGCGTGGCAGCAAGTGGTGTAGGGTGGGTTTATGAAAAAACGATTAGAAAAATTGAGCGGGAAAATGGTTGAAAATGTTTGGTGATTTGGGAGACAGGAATACCCCTAGTGAAACAAAACTATAAGTGAGGAGTAGATGGGGATGGGTGGGAGCAGTAGCAGGAAGAGTGGTTGTAGAAAGATGGTTGAAGAAAAGGAAGGAAGAGGAGCATGGTTGAGCTAAGCTGGTTTCACCAATCTGTTCTCTACATTCTCTCTACATATTTGATGTATTTTACCACCCATATTTGATGCAGTTTACTTGATATTTTATACTTTTATCATATATTTGGTACTAAATTTGCTCTAAGTGTGTTTATAGGTGATAATTGCCTTTATAGACTTAAAGGAGAAGAATTTATCCAAAAATGCATCGTAAAACATAAAATCAACAATCTGGAAGGAGGGCATGGTCGTGTATTTTCACGATACTAGGCCGATTCTGATTATGCACAGTCACGTGTAAGACCGTGCATAACCCAAAAATATAGGGATCTGGGGAAGTGGAAAACATGAAGAAAATCATCGAAAGATCTATCAGAATATAAGATCAAACCTCTATATCGTAAGAACATTTGATATAAATAAATCAGGAAGATTTAGAATTATGAACCCATTATTTTCATTTCTTTTTTCTTTCAATGCATATTTGATTTCTTGTTCGATAATGTGTAACAAAATGACAAGTTAGTATTTAGGTTAGATGAACCTTATATAATACTTTGATATGATTTGATTCTTTTTTCATGCAGTTGGTTGTTTGATAAATTGTGATCTGATTGTGTATTATTGATAATCTGATTTCATACGTAGAGAATAAGAAATCCTAGGTTGAATAGATTTATCGTAATTAAATGGAGTTGACTGTAACCCTAGAGATAGGATGACATAAATCCTCTAGATTAGGGTCGAACCTAATATAGTGACTCATAAACCGCTAACACAATCCTATAAGATTTAACCTGAGTAATTCGATTAGAGACCTTTGGATTAGTTGTTAGTAGACTCGAGGTCAGCTACTAGTATACCATAGAGGTCTCTATGGTTTAATTAATCAACAAACAATTGTATGATGAAAGATCAATTTGATAAGGATTTAGGGGGATTCAAGCCTAGATACTAATTTCTAATAATGATAGTTTTCTACGTGAATTTCACTATCTCTGTGTTTATTTTTGTTTCCTATTTCTTTAATTTTTTTAGTTTTATTTTATTTTTATTAATAATATATAATCAATCCTTAGGCTAGGTAATAGGGGAAGGGCAATTACCAGTATTCATAGTCTTCGTGAGATCAACCCGTACTTATCAGTACTAATTACAACTACGTTGCACTGTGGTTTATTACAATACTGACTATCATGAAATAAGTCAATCAATGCACTTCAAGTCCTTTATCTTTTCAATTTTTCCTATTTTCACTCAACTTACAAACACATCAAACAACTCTTAAAACATAATATTAAGATCAAATCCTTGCTCTAAAATAATTAAACAATATAAAAGCAATAACAAAATCATAATTCTAAGTCTTAAACATATGATTATCATCTAAGAAAATACTTAAAAACACACTTAAACATTTAGAAAACATATTATATAATATACACCTATCAACATCCTCACACTTAAATCTTTGTTTGTCCCCAAGCAAAACTAAAACCACAAAACAAACAAAACACAAAAACACACAATCATCCAACAATGCAATAAAGGTATAATGGCATCAAATCTCATGGAATTAACTTAACCTCAAACGTCAACAACTTAAAAAGTGCCAACATATAAACTTATTCCACTCATGTTTAAGTTCTTTGATTTGAATATACATATCAATCAAAATATTGACATCCTATTTATACACCTATGGAACTTGTAAGCATGCACTTATTATTATTGATCAATTAAAAAGCAAACTGTCATTAAGTAACCCTTAATGAAAATTCCTGCTATTTTTTAAAGATCTGTAGGTTAAATTTTATTACAAGCACTTTTTTTAAAGATTTTCTTTAACAATCACCTAGTCTTTTGACACAAAGGCAAACATCTTATCATGACTGTATTCTGGTTACTCAACTAGGTTACATTTTTTAATTTATCTTGGTTGGAGTGTCATTCTAGCCTTTTAATGTGAAGATAAATATTCTTTATGAATGCCTCCAGTTACTCAACTTTATGAACATTTTTTAACCTAATAATTACATGTTTAGGAATTATTCTTTATGCTAATAAGCTAAAGGGGCTTACAAATTTGAGATCTTAGACTTTTTTTTCCTTATACTAAGAAGCTAAAATGATATATTTTGGACCTAGGACTTTTAAAATTGTAAAATGTTAATATACATTAAGTATCAAAAGATACTTCTCTTAGACCTAATGATTCTTGACCTATATGTTTTTCTATAGTCAAAGATCTTAATAAATTTCTCTTAAACCTAAGGCCCTTTGAACCAAACCTAAGGCCTTTTGACCTATAGGTTTTTACTTTATTTTAATGAGCTAAAGGAACTTATCCTAGATCTAAGACTTGTTGGATTATAGATTTTTCTTTAACCAAGTAGGTAAAGAAAATTCTTTTGGACCTAAGCCCTTTTAACTTGCAAGTTTTTTCTTTATACTAAAGATCCAAAAGGACTTCTTATGGACTTGAGGTATGTTGACCTGTATATGTTTCTTTAGTTGGAGAACTAAAGAGACATCTCTTAAACTTGAGGCTTTTTGACTTAGAGGTTTTTTATTATATAAATCAGGGAGCCAATGGGACTTTTCCTAAACTTAAGGCATATTGACCTATATGTTTTTATTTTTGGTGCCTAAAAGTGAAGATGAGAAGTGTTGGGCACCGTTATCGGAACCCAACTCATAACGAATTACCATCGATTTTTTTTTTTTACATCTTATTCATTCCTTTTCAATTCTTTCATAGCTCATTCAAACAAGAACAAATAATTTCCACTCTTGGAAACTCATCCTTAACAAATCTCAAATATTTAGTCATATACTTATAGATCCACCTTTCT
>JAOSBL010134658.1:0-15928 GCA_027568915.1 Erythroxylum roraimae | reverse complement strand
TTGTGATTTCTTATGATGCTTTACAAGTGAATAATGTTATGATGCCATATGAAGTGAATGTAGTGATCGATCGTAGCGTACCCTTATTCTCGGGTATATGCCGGAATGACCTCCGAGTGTCCCGGTGCGTATCCCTAGGGTAAGGGGCGCTACATCATATGCCCTGCATATGCATGATATGAACAATTATAATGTGTTGAATGTAATGTGAAATGATTGATTAAGTGTATGTGACCCAATGTGATTATTAGATAAATGATGTGAATTATGTGTTATGTGACTGGGTGAGTCATCGAGGATGGTCACTCACTGAGTTCGCAAAACTCACCCAAAATTTACAACTATTTTTCAGGCTCAGAAGAGTTACCTCGCAAAACTCACCCAAAATCACTGAGGTCGGGATCAGTTGGCATCTGCATTTATACTTTCTTATTTATGTATTCCGCAATTTTTGTATTATGTGCATTTGAATATGTTTCTGCATGTAATAACTTTCCATATTGGAAAGGTTTGTAAATGAGAATGAATGGGAGTGTAGTGTTAATAAATGTGATTTTTATGTTATGAAAGAAAAGATTGGGCCCGATTTTGATTACTGATTTCTACATATGCTAATAATGTAACTTTGTGTTTGAAAATGTTTATGAATAAAATGGGCCGACTTGAAAGTGTTGATTTCTGCAAAAAGTGTGCATTGTTTTATAATAAAAAAATTATAATGAGATTTTATTGATTGAGTGTGCTAGTATGCCACCCTCGCGGGGCTCGGACCTGAATATCGCTTAGGTTTTCGGGTGCGTTTTTGGCGAGAGTGGGATGCTACATTGGTTTGTATCAGAGCCTATAATTAGTATCTTACATGGTCATTTTTGAAATACATGTCAAGTTACATGCGTTTTAGTCATATTATAGCAGACAGTAGCAACTGATCCCCAGTCTGAGTTGTATTTATATGAGTCACATGCATGAGCACTTATTTAAGAGTTTGAATTGATAGAAATGGTGAAAAGAATGATGATTGTCCATGTGTGATAAAATGAAAGCTCGTGGATATTTAGAAATGAGGAATAATATATGGTTAGATATGACAAATATAAATTCAACGCATTCATATTGGTGGATGTATTATGGAATACGACATCAATATTGTACTGTGGTAATATATCCTCGAATGTGATATAAATGAGAATACATTGTCGTGGACTGATTAAGGAAAGAAATGATATCAATATGAATGATGAGACTTAAAGTGTACAAGCTAAGTTGAAAGAAAACAAAATTTTCTATGGCCTGGAGAGGGAAAACTTGGACTTGAAATGAATGTCGGATAAATGTTATAAGAGTTATAATTTAGCATAAGAATATGTATGTGAAATTGAGATCAAAATTTTAGGATGATTATGTATTTATGATTTCGAATTGATTGCGAACATATGTATGTATGAAGATAAATGGTAATTGGAAGGTGAGATGAATGATATGTAGTATGGAGAAAGTTGGAAATGCGTGTAAGATGGGATTTTATGCATGAATGAGATTAAGAAAAAGATAATGAAACAAATGAGAAGAGTTGATGCATTCAATATGATAGTTGAATCATTGTGAAATGATGTAACATTAAAAGAGGTAAATCCTGGAAAATTGGAGTAGAATTGATGTTAGAGTATGTGTTAATGCGAGGAAGAAAGTGAAGGGAATGATGGTGACCTGACAAAAATAGATTTCTATCAAAACTGTGGCAGGAATAAAGAGAGAAATGTTGTCTAGAATCAATTGAGATCAAAGTAGCATTAGTGTAAGATATAAATTGGTGATTTTTCGGAACTAAAGCTTTGGATAGAATCGGACGACTTTGATGATACACACCTAAGCATATGTGATAATAAACAGGTTTACTACTTCATCGAGTTCTGGTAGATAGAACACTATGATCTTGCAAGAAACAATAGAAATTGGTCTTCTTGAGTTATTAATAATGACTAATAAGTAATGATGGAAACAATTGATTGATAAAGATTGCATAAATAGTATAAATGATAGTAGCAAGAAATCTTCTTTCGAAGAAGAATTTCATTGAATTAGGTCCAGCAGATCAGATAGTTTATATTAAGAATGATCAATGAAGAAACAAATCAGAAATGATTTATTTAATATAATGAATCAAAAGTGAACGTTGGAGTCCTAATCTTAACGGAGACTCAAGCATAAGATGTAGAATATGCTATAGAGAGTGTATGCATTTTGTTAATGTAAAGTATCCAACAAACTGATTGGATTTGTGAATTTGAGGTGACATTAAGTATAAGTGATACAAATTAATCTGATGAATGTATTATCAACATAGGAAGTTAAGTTTACAAATGAATTGAAATGTGTAAAGAAACTGGTATGCATGATTAGAAATTAGAATAAGTCAATGTGAAATTTGAGGAAATCATTCGAAAAAGGGAGTCAATGGGGAAATTGAAAATAACATGCGATAATACTACTTCACTAAGGAATTATTTACTTAAAGAATTGCGAGAACAAATTATGGGCACAAAGGGTTTTGGGTTATATCTGTTGGAGTTAACAATGCCCCCGATAATATTATGGTATTGAAGATTAAAGTGTTCCAAGCAAAATTGTGTTAATAAGTGATTAATGTAAAGAGAATTTTGAGGAATCATAACACTGATATTAATTATATTGTCTAGATTTGGAGATTTTGTAGTGTACAATGATGTAAATCCAATGCAGCATAATAAAGTGATTTCATATGCATGGAGACATTTCATATATACATAAACATTTCAGAATTTATAGAGATCATTAACGTTTGAGGTAATTATGGAGTTTGAAAGAGCTGAATGTAAGGCTGAGACAATGAATAGAGTTACTTGAGGATTTTGATTATGTGGATAGGTAATTCCTAGTAAAGCTAGTGTTGGAATCTGATGTATTGAGTAGAAAATTCAATAACGAAATAGCACGAATTTAGATATTGAGGTTACCAAACCAAGTGCAATAAAGAGCACAGAATGTCGGGTTAAATTTTAGGACCAAATCAAAGTATTATTAGCTATTGAATTTAAGATCAGTCCCACAGGAAAAGATTAACAAAGCGCAAATTGAGGATTTATAAATTGTGAATCTTACTGAGAAATCGCAAACGAATCTAAATTCTGAGTTCAAATAGGAAAAATGTTACTTTGTGATTGAAATGAGAAGGATGTGTACCTGATAAAGATGAGTGAGCAAAGACGTTATTAGAGAAAGTGTAAGTAACAACCTAAGCTATACATCCCAATAGGAATACGCTGAAATAGTACTTAATTGTTAAGGATGTAGAAACTAGTAACTGAATGTTTGAATTGCCAACAGTCTTAACTGTTGGAGATATGCTTAAAGCTTATATTTTTGGAGTTCATAGGAATATGAGATCAAGGTATAGTTCTAATTGACTTTAAGCATATCAATAATTATTACTGTGATGTCATTAGAATACTATATGAGGCGTTATACGACAAAAAGAGATGTTTGCCCTTACAAAGGGTTAAAGGCTAGAATAAATTCAAGATACTGTAGCATGTGGAATGAATCTGTAATAGAAATTAAGTGGCTTATGAAAGATGAATGAATTTTAGGGATCAACATCAAAGTTATGGAATATGGTGAGGCAGACGTAAGAGTTAAGTGTATTAACACCGATGAGAAGTGGAAAAAAGATGAATTGTCTATGTAAATATCACCTTGCCAAGGTGTGCTCACATTGAGAACAAGATGTGCTCAGTTTAGGAAAAAGGATAAACTAAGCTTGAATTTTATTGGTCCACATGAAGTTATTGAGAGCATAAGACCATTAACATATGAGTTTGTAGTACCAACAAAGATGTTTCAGATTCATAATGTGTGATATATGAGTATACTAAGAAATATTAATATGATTTGACAAAGATGTACAGTCGGCACATAAAGTGAAAATTGTGAGTAATCTGAGATATATATTAAGGAACTAGTTAAGAAAGTGAATGATTAAATAAGTGATTGACAGATCGGGTGATTCCATTGACTATAGTCAAGTGGAAGAAAATATTTGAGTGATGACAGTTAAATGGGAAACGGAGGAGCATATGAGGAAATAATACCCCTGCCTTCCTGATCAATTGGATAAGAATTTTGAGAACAAAATTTATTAAGAGGGGGAGAATTGCAACATCCTGTTCCCATACTAAGAGTCAAAACCCAAAAGTGTGGTATATGTGAGATCACTGAGAGATTTGAAAAATGCATTTCATGCTCATGCATATTGTGAGCATACACGCACATGAATTTGAATTTTGCACACATTAAAATGACTGTACATGCATTGATTGACAATTGTTGGGTATAATTGATTATAAATGTGATTATATGAGAATTGAGAATTGATTGTATTGAAAATCGATGTGGAAAATATATGTATTGATTTTTGAATTTTGGTGAATTTTGGGGAATAATGTTCGAAAATATGAGATATAATTGTACTAGGAAAAATGCCACTTGGCAAGTAAATTAATGTATGAAAAATAGAAATAGAAATAAAATGATATCGGAGAATTTACAAATGATTTTGAAAATTTTGGATGACATAGAATTTGTAAGAAGTTGATATTGAAAATATTGGAGATAATTGTAATGAAAGGATGAAAGTTATGGGAGCTAGTTCAAAGAGAACTAGTTAGTTTGGAAAATTAACTAAGGGTGTAAGAAGTGGACAAGTGCCCATATTTAAAGCTAATTTTCTTAACCTTGGAAAGACCAAATACTGTATTCTTATTTTCATCTTTCTCGAAGCTTCTTCCTTAAGATCTTCCCTAAATGGGCCGACTTGATTATTGATTTCTGCATACATGTATGATAAATGTGAAAAAAATTATACTGAGTTTACGAGAGTCTGACCGTTTTAGAATGCCACCCTTACGGGGCACAGACTCGGATATCACCTAGGATGTTGGGTACGTGTCTCGAGAGGGTAGGGTGCTACAAGCTCATATCCCTTAGTGGATATCGAGCTATATTAAATTATGTCTCATATCCCTTAGTGGATATCGGGTACATTCACAATCAAGCCTGAGGCTCTAATCACAATCTGAGCTTTAAGCTCTTCTTGTTTTTCACTGGTGACTCCGGTCACAACTTTCTTTATCTTTCATGCATTCATGTACTGAAATACTTTACATATGATATTTCTCAATCATTCACATGTTTACATATTCACATTCAATTCACATTTTCCATCGGACTCAAAGTCCAGCATTTAACATCATTGTTGAGTAACACTTCAATATCACATTCACATTTCACAATCATCGGACCTTCATTATCCAGAGTCAACACAATCAAATCACATTCATTCAATAATTCAACAAAATAAATTAAACAATTAATTGAGTGAGACTGTCTAGGTTACTCCCAAGTTGCTCCCGAAGCTAATGCCTGGAAGTTCCGGCAACGTCTGGAGGTTGACGTTCCTGATGCTCCTTTATATCATACAATACACACATATCACAATTTGCATAATTGTAAGTGTTTGTTAATGCACATGCACGTATATGAAAATGCACAATGCATGTGTTCATGACAATCCCAGGTAATTATCCATTAGTTTCATCACAATATCAATCCCATATCAAAACTCACCTAAGTATAATTTATACTTAGGTTTATTCCTTAATAACATCATTAAAATAACAATTCACCTCTCATTGAATCACCTTCAGATTTTTCCCAAAAACATATTTTCGAGACTACTGTTTTGGGTCATTTAGATGATGAAATAGATGTAATTTGATCAAACTCTCTTCTAGAAAATTGTTCTCCCATCTCTTAAGTTTCTAATGACACTAAATTCATTCAATTTGGTTTAGAAATTTGGAAATTATTCTCCTAATATTTTCAGACTGTTCTCATTATGAAATAGTACACTATACTCAAATTTCATCCAGAAATTGAAAGTCTTAGAGATTAAATCAAAATTTGACTTCTTGAGATGATTTGTAGCCCTAAGTCTCTAGTTTACTCCAAATCAAAAATCATCTCATTTGGATGTCTACAGAAGAAGTTATGGTCAAAAGAACCAAGACTGTTCAGTTTGCAAATTCTCTCAGGTGTTTAGACCAAAATCCACATTTCCACCTTTTATTCACAGTGAACAAGAAAAATAGCCCTTATTTCCATGATCAAGTAATGACAATTAAATTATCAAATTTAATCATATTCCTATTTCCCATACTGATTCCCACAATACTTACTTGTTAGAAATCCAAAATCTTCAATTATCAAGAAGCCCTAATTTTCATGCAGCCACATACATCCTCCTGAAGGTGGTTTAAGTTAGGTTTTTCTTGAGGCAAAGGATTAGACAGTGAAGTTGGAGTAGCAAAAGGTAGATGAAAGCAAGTTATAATTCTAGTGAAGGTTTCGGGGAATCAAAGGTCCATGAAGGAAAAAATTAGCAGAAGATAGTTTTGAAGAAAAGACTAAGTCAAAAAGTCCCTACACTGGTGTATAAACTATGCTTCTGTAACCTTATTCTTAAACGCTGCGTATAGCATCTTGAGATTCAAGCTTAAACGCTACGTATAACGTCCTGCGATTCAAGCTAGTGTCTAAGAGTCTTAAATGCTGCGTATCACGCCTTGCGATTCAGCTAGCATCTAAGAGTCTTAAACGTTGTGTGTAACACTCTGCGATTTGAGACGCTACGTCTAAGGATTTTAAACGCTGCGTATAATCTCTTTGCGATTCGGCTAGTGTCTAAGAGTCTTAAACGCTGCGTGTAACACTCTGCGATTTGACTATCATCTAAGAATCGCTCCCCACTTAAAAGCCTTCGTCTTCGAGAAATGCCATAACAAACTAAGTCTTTCAATTATAAAAGAACGTGGAATGGGTCTATTGAGTCAAAAAGACTTCATTTGTTCTATTGATTTTGAGGAATTTGTCAAGTGCATAGATAAATACATATGGCATAATTCATCAATCAAGACGATGCTTAATTAAAAGCTGAATAAGATGAAGCGGCTCAGATGGATCAGACAAGTAACTAAGTCTAAGATGATCAGAGACTAAGTCTGAGATGATCAGAAGGATGAGACGCATCTACACAAGCAAGGAAATCGGACGAATGAGACGCATCCAAACAAATTGATCCAACAAAAGAGACGTGTCTAAGTAAGACGTAGACGAAGGACACGTGTCAAAGCAAGATGCAATCCACGCGTCGAAGCGAGACTCAGTCGAAGCAGACAGACGCGTCTAAGTAAGACACAGACGATGTGCACATGTCAAAGCAAGATGCAATCCATGCTTCAAAGCGAGATGCAGTTGAAGTAGACAGGTGTGTCTAAGTAAGATGCAGACGATGGACATGCGTCATCGTAAGACATAATCCATGCGTCGAAGCGAGACGCAGTCAAAGCAGACAAGCGCGTCTAAGTAAGACGCAGACGATGGACACGCTTGAAAGCAAGATGCAATCCACACGTCGAAGCATTAAAAACAGACACTGGGAGATTTTAAGGATTCGTCTCTCAGACGATTTAACACACTTCAACTATACTTTAATTTGTCTCTAGTTTCTCTCTCTCTAATTTTAAAGAAATCTCCGAAGTTTATTCAATATCATTATCCTTATTTCTATTTTCCATACATCAATTTTCTTGCCAAATTGACATTTTTTCTAATCCAATAAAATCAACACTTTTGGAAATTATCCCTCAAATTCACTAGAATTCCAATTCAACAGCTACACTCTCCAAATTAAATTTTCAATGAAACAATTTCACAATTCTCAACATAAAATCACATCACAAATTCAATTATACCCGAAATTATTCATGAATGCATGTGCATAAAAATTCATTATTCATGTGTATGAATATATCATATAATGCGTGAGCATGTAATGCATTTCTAATCTCTCGGTAATCACTCATATTTACTATTCTAATCTCCCCGCAGGTAATAGGATGTTACAATCTCCCCGTGGATTAAGCTTGGACTGCTAATGGTTAGGAAACCTCTCATTGCAAAGATGAAGTGAAACCCACTCTTTGGGTTCAAAGATCACCTCCTTGCGTCCTCTGTTGGTTTGGTGTGCATAAACCTCATTCTTGTGCTCCATATGTTGTTTAGCCTTCTCGAGCAACTCTTGAACTAATTCGGCTTTCCTCCCTCCATCCAGGCTAGTTAACTCAGGCAAAGGTAAAGGCACCATATCCAATACAGTTAAAGGGTTAAAGCCATAAACAATTTCAAAAGGAGAATAACCGGTAATAGAATGCACACTACGATTATAAGCGAACTTAACAGACCACATCTTCAAATTTTTTCCTATCACAGCAGGCAACAAATTCCTTAACTTTCGATTCACAACTTCCATTTGTCCATTAGTTTGCAGGTGACAAGTAGTAGAAAACAACAACTTCGTTCCCAATTTTCACACAAAACATGCCAAAAATGACTCAAAAACTTGGTGTCCTTATCCGAAACTATTGACCTAAGAATACCCTGTAATCTTACGATATCTTTAAAGAACAAATCAGTAACATGCACGACTCATCAGTTTTTTGCAGGCAATAAAGTGAGTCATCTTACGAAACCTGTCCACAACAATAAAAATGCTATCTACACCCCTTTTTTGTCTTCGGCAACCCTACAACAAAGTCCATAGAAATGTCCATCCAATGGTGACTAGGTGCGAGTAAAGGTGTGTATAGGTCGTGAGGTTTGGTGGTTGATTTAGCTTGCTTATAAGCAATGCAACAGGCACAAATGCATTCTACATCCTTTGGCATTCTTGGCTAGTAAAAGTGCTCATGCAATATATCCAAGGTCTTAGCGACACCAAAGTGCCCCATAAGTCCTCCACCGTGGGCTTCAAGCACAAATAATTCACGCAATGAACAATTAGGCATACATAAAAAAATTCTTGCAATATAAATAACCATCATGCCTAAAGTATTTCTCAAAAGAACCATGTTCACAAGCGGCATAGACACTAGCAAAGTCCACATCAATGGAATACAACTCCTTAAGATGCTTAAACCCTAAAAGTTTTGAAGTAAGAGCTAAGATTAAGGAATACCTGCACGATAAAGCATCAACGACCACATTCTCCTTACCTTGCTTGTAGTGCAGCACATATGGAAAGGTTTCCAAGAACCCTACCTAAGTTGCATGTCGCTTTCTCAATTTACTTTGTCCTTTCAAGTACTTAAGAGTCTCATGATCGGTTTTGATGACAAATTCCTTTGGTTGCAAATAATGCTGCCATGTTTTCGACGCTCGCACCATTGCATAAGGTTTTTTGTCATACGTTGGATAATTTAGTTACGCTCCACTTAATTTCTCACTGAAGTACGTAATAGGCCTATTTTCTTGCATTAAGACAGCACCTATATTGATCCCGGAAGCATCACATTCTACTTTAAAAGATTTATCAAAATTAGGCAAACACAATATAAGTGCGGTACATAACTTTTGTTTCAACAAGTTAAATGCATGCTCTTGATCTTTTTCCCAACTAAATCGCTTCAGCTTTTTGACAACTTTGGTCAAAGGAGCAACAACGGTGGAGAAGTCTTTCATAAACTACTGGTAAAAGCTAGCTAAGCCGTGAAAGCTCTTCACGTTCGAAACACTCTTTGGTGTTGGCCAATCTCGAATGGCCTTCACCTTCTCCTCATCTACCTCAATCCCCTTCGAGCTCACAACAAACCCCAATAATATCAATTTATCAATGCAAAAAGTACACTTCTTAAAGTTTGCAAACAACTTCTCACGTCTCAAAGTATCAAGCACACAACGCACATGCTTCACATGATCATTCAAAGTAGTGCTATACCCAAGTATATCATCAAAGTACACAACAACAAATTTACCTAAGTAATCATGCAAGACATGGTTCATTAATCTCATGAAGGTACTTGGTGCATTAGATAAACCAAATGGCATAACTAACCACTCATACAAACCGTATTTAGTCTTAAACGTAGTTTTCCATTTATCCCCTAGTTTCATGCGAATTTGATGATAACCACTTTTTAAATCAATCTTTGTAAAAACACATGCACCATGCAACTCATCCAACATATCATCGAGTTGAGGAATAGGATGTCGATACTTTACCGTGATCTTATTGACAGCTCAACAGTCTACACATATGCGCCAAGATCCATCCTTCTTTGACATTAGTAGAACTGGAACAACATAAGGACTAAGACTTTCACGCACGTGCCCTTTTGCAAGCAATTCATCTACTTATCGTTGAAGCTCCTTCGTTTCCTTTAGATTACTCCTATAGGCTGGCCTATTCAAAATTTGTGCTCCTAGGACAAAGTCAATTTGATGCTCTATAACTCGCAAAGGAGGCAGCCTTTTCGGCATCTCCTCTGGGAAAACATCCTTGTATTCCTGCAAAAAAGACTTAAAAACACTTGGCAAAGATTCATCAATAGGGTTAGTATCCGAAAGAAAATAATCCCTATGTCTAATCACAATCAACACTCTCTTCGCTCCATATTCTCTCCTTAAGTCCTTTTCACACGCATACAAGCTCACCTTCTTTTCTCTCAGTTCTTTCTTGTTTTCCCTTCTTACACTTTTCTCTCCTGCACATCTCTCATTCTTTTGCTCACTTGTGCTTTCTCTCTCCGATGAGCCATTACCTTTTTTCTTTTCTGCTTTTTGTCCCTCGTTATTTTTTTTCTCCTCACTGCCCAAACCTAATCTTCCTTTCAAGGCTTGAATTTGTCCCAAGTAAAATTCTTGTGGAAACAATGGTTCAAGAATAAAATTTCGCCCATTGAACTTGAACGAGTAGTTGTTGGTGTATCTGTTTTGGTTAGCTCGACGATCAAATTGCCACAGTCTTCCAAGTAGAACATTACCAGCTTGCATAGGTATCGTATCAAAAAAAACCCTCGTCCTCATACCACCCAATGGAGAAAGATAGTAGCAGTTGTTTGGTTATGCTAACTTCCCCACTGTCTTTGAACCACTGCAAGTGATATGGTTCCAAATGCTTTAGAACCGTTAACCCCAAATTTCTAACCATATCCAAACTAACAACTCCCTCCATCAATGATTAGGCTACAAACTTTACCACCAACCAAACATCGTGTATGGAATAAGTTCTCTCGTTGGTATAACATTTTAGTCCTATGCCGAACACTAAGCACCCTCCTAATGACGAGAGTTTTGCCTTTAGCAGTTTGTTCCACACAGGTTTCATCTTCCTCTCCCTCCAAAACTTCATCCTCAAAACATTCCTCATCATCTTCGGATTCAATCAACCCATCATACCTCAAAACCATGGCCCTCTTATTCGGACATTGGGAGGATATATGCCCAGTTCCAAGGCATCGAAAGCATTTAATTGAAGAAAGTTTTCCAGAAGAAGCTTGAGTGTTAGGAGTATTAGATGTACCTTTAGTTTCCGGAAGAGTTTGGTTCGGCCTCTTAGATTCCAACCCCTTTCCTTTCAAATTCTCCTCTTTTTGTCGCCAATTTGAGTTCTAGTTTGAAGTAGAACTTGTCCCACTCTTCGCTGTTCCATGAGACTTAAGTTGCCTCTCAACCTTTATTGCTATGTTCACCATCTCTTCGAGGTCGGTGTAGTTGTGCAAATCAACCACGTTGGCTATTTCTCGGTTCAAACCACTCAAAAATCAAGCCATTGTGGGCTTGGGGTCCTCCTCATAATTAACCCTTATCATTATGATCTCCATCTCCTTATGATGCTCCTCCACAATTCGATTCCCTTGTGTTAGGCATTGGAGCCTTTGATGCATCTCTCAGTAGTAATAAGATGGAACATACCGCTTATTCATGATCGCTTTCATTTCAGCCCAAGTACTCATGGGTTCCTTCCTATTTCTTCTCCTAGAAATCACCAATTGATCCCACCAAATTAGTGCATAATCGAAAAATTCAACAGCTGCGAGTTTTACCTTCTTTTCCTCAGAAAAGTTGTGGCATTCAAAAATCATATCCACCTTTCGTTCTTATTCAAGGTAGAGCTCTAGATCATCTTTCCTTTGAATAGTGGAATTTGCATCTTAATAGACCTAATGTCACTATCTCGTCTATCCCCTAAATCAACTCATTGAACTCGTCCCCGTGGTCTCACATAATCTCCCTCGTCATTAGATCCATAATTCTCTAACACAATCAGAGCTTGCTTGTTTCTAGGACCGGTGCATCCCATTTGTGGCTCCTCGAGTGCACCATGCCTCAAGTCAACAATCTCTTGGGCTTGTCTCTCTATTTCGCCTCTAATTCCAGCAAGAGTAGTGTTTAGGCTCTTGCTCAGCTGCTGGATCGCCTCCAAGGTGGTGGCTTGTGCCCCGCCCGATTGTTGGCCTTTCACGCTATCGTTAGACATCTCTCCAATGAAAATTTTCCCTGCAAAGAAAGGTTAGTACCAAAATAACCTCACAAAAACACTCCCTCACATGTTTTACTCAAATTTAGAATACTCCCCTCGTGTGTCTTGACCGCTATAATGATCTCACCCTCTTGCCTTTTTCCTCTCAAATCCTCAACGTTCAAGTTGTGCTTCGAAAAACCTAACTCCTTCTGATCAAGAAATCCAACAATGATGCCAAATTTTGGAACCCTTTTCAAGGTAATGTCAAGTAAGATAAGTCTAAAATTTCATCCAATTCGTTTGCCAATTCTTCACGTACGACTTTCCAAAATAGTGCAATTCTTGAACTCGGCAGTAACACTTTCAATTTTTGCAAATTTTTTTTCGTTTTTTTCTCTTTTTTCTTCTTTTTTTCTTTTTTTGGTCATAATTCAAGATGCAATTTGAGCAGTCAAGGGTAAATCCTAATCAGAAACTTCACACCTTGTTTTTAGGGTTGGGGATCGATGAATTGATGGTGAAAACGGCTGCCACGTTTGTTTGTTAGAGTAGAATGGAATCTCCCCCAAAAAGCCAATGCTCTGATACCAAAGATGATACACGCACGGAAGGAGAGTAATCTTGATATAATTCG
This sequence comes from Erythroxylum roraimae, assembly GCA_027568915.1. Lineage (NCBI taxonomy): Eukaryota > Viridiplantae > Streptophyta > Magnoliopsida > Malpighiales > Erythroxylaceae > Erythroxylum > Erythroxylum roraimae. The sequence continues at coordinate 2,900 of JAOSBL010134658.1, read as the reverse complement.
GAAACCTTTAAACAAACTAGATAAGCAAGGTTTTCAATAATTTTTTAGACCTCAAGGATTGTTGTTGTCTAAGCAACCTAGACCAAGCAATAAACCAAGAAAATTGAACCAAAACAATACACCACAATTGAGATTAATTGATAAGTAGAATTAGGGTTTGTGGAACAAGAAGAACATGAAGAAAACTCCTCACAAAGCTCTCAAATTATCAAAGTGCATTACCCTAAAACTAATGTCAAGGCAACTATTTATAGTTGCCAAAATTACTCGAAATTGGCCCAACATCCCTGGCCTAAATAGGTAAAATAGCACAGCCCAAATTGTCTTAAAAATAATAAGGAAAATAACCCAAAGCAAAAGAGTTCGACGGTGCGCCTGGTGTGGCACGCCTGGCGGGCTGCGTGCACGCGTATGCACCTATCAAGGGCTGTTCGGGCCCAGAACTTGGCTTAAACTGACAAACTAGAGCTACGAGCAAGGATCTTGATTCTCCCGAAGTCCATCATCAACCACGTGAGCCACGAATGAATTTAACGCGGTCTTGAATCTTTTAAGCCTAGTCTAACTTACAGGGCTAAGAGGCAACATCAAGTCTCGATTAGCACCGCGTTGATCTCAGTGTCTATCGACATATCCGTCCTATGCAGCCTTGCTCACACCACGTCTTGATCGCCATTCCATGTGTGTTTCTTTCATCTTTGTTTCATGTTCTTGAATGTTAAGATCAATACAAATATGTTTTCAAATTTGGGTTTAATTAAGGTGTTCTAACTTTCTTTTGGGATTTTACCTTGATTTAGTGTTAATCTAGCTATTTTTGTGTTATTTCAATTTGGTGTTGTGATTGATTATTGTATCTTCATGCTTCGGTAACAAACTGAGAGAGTGAGTTGAATGCAAAATGATTGGGTCAAGTTAATGAGAGTTAAGCAATCTAATAGACTACCTAATCAATCTATTCAGTTATTATATGGAGAGAGATCCCGTTTGAGACCTGATTGTTTATTAGAGAGCTTAAGAACTAATTAGGTTTAGACCTCTTGGTAATTGAGAGATTACCCACTTAGTGCTTAACCTAACTAGAGATTATTAATTAGGGTATGTGATTGTAACTCGAGAGAGAGTAATCCTTCCTATGATAGTGTAAAATTGACACCCCATTAATAAATAAATGGCTAGGTTAGCATTAATGATAAGAAGAATCACCTCTCTCATAATTTGGTAATTTCTCTTAGTTGATTTCCATTGTGACTTTTGTGTTGCACAATTTCAATTTATTTTATGTTACATTTACAAATTATTCCTGTCTTATTCCTATGTTTACTTTCTTTGTAATTTTTATTTTCATCTTATTAATTTTCTTAGCCTTAGATAACTTAGGATTATATTGGTTCACACCTCCTCATGGGATCGACCTTTCACATACTACATTTCACGAATTATACACTTGCGATATTTGAGGGCTATACATTGTAAAGCTTGCAAAATGACCAACAAGTTTTTGATGCCATTATCAGTGAAGTGTAGGATTATTCTAATTTTTTTAGTCTAAGGATTAGGAAAAAAAAAGAGAGAGAAGGAAGTTTGGGTGCAGAGTAGAAGACACATCAGTTTGGGTATCATTAGGTAACTATGAGGAGTCCAAAAGGTTAAATAATGGAGGAAATAGATTATAGGAATCAAAGGACCCTTATGGACTTCAATAAGGAACATTTTGGTTAAGAAAGTCATCATTTTGAACATGTACGATCCGGGGTGGCAGAACCATCCAGATTTTTGTTGGTCCAATAATATAAGGGCTCACTTGGGACATCAAGACCTATTTGGATTTCAGCAAGATGAGTCCAGTTTATGGGATTCTAAATTAGACAAGATCATGGATAAGCTCATGAACATGAAAGAGGCCGAGAAGAGATTGGAATAGTAGCTTGAGTAAGTAACAAAAAATCATGCCGCTTCTATTCACAACCTAGAGGTTTAAATAGGCCAGCTTTCCAGGGAGTTTTGTAAGAGAAGTGTGGAAAAATGTCTGCGCAATATGAAAGTAAATTCAACAGAGTAATGTAAGACTATCACACTTAGGAGTGGGAGAGAGCGAGGAGAATTAACAAATAGACCAGTTGAAACCTACTTTGTAGAAGACCAAGAGAAGCATAAAAAGGATAAAGAAAAGAATGAGGATCCTCCATGTGTTCCTCTACTCTCATTTAAGAGAATTGATATGGTCGAATCTTTTAAGAAGTAAGAAGAAGAAGAACATATGACAATGGACATAGAGCTTGAAGCAGATAAGAAAATCTTTATTCATGAAAAGGAAGTTGAAGAGGAGATGAGGGTGACTGAGGAAGAGCAAGAATAGATCACCCTCTTACAAAACAAACTACTGGATTCATTAAAAGATTTAAAGATTTCGTTATTCCCTATTTTATGGACAATTTGTTAGTGAAAAGGGCATTACTGAATTTAATTAGTTTCTCAACTTCATCACTATTGTCCTTCTGATCATTTTGCAATTTATAGCTTATTTACAAGTTATGAAGTTGAATTTGGGAAACACAGGTGGAACCAAGCCACTCATAATTGATCTCAGCTGAATTTCCAAGGATGCACGGTCAAGCTAATGACCATAAATTAGCAAGTTTAGTAGTTAGATTTAAATTATGTGCAGTTATATTTGTTTTAAATTTGGACAAATAAGTTTTCATGATTTGGAATGTTTAAGGATTACTAACTCTCTTTCTCTTTTTGAATCAAGTATAAGATAGGAAAGTAGGCTCAAAGCGTTCAACTTCCACCTTTGACACCATCGCGACCTCAATCACCTTGACTTTTTGGAGTAGAGAGTTGACTTTTTGATTTAGGCAGAATTTGAGAAAATGATCTTCATGAAACTTGTAGCT
>JAOSBL010134629.1:0-15932 GCA_027568915.1 Erythroxylum roraimae | reverse complement strand
TTAGAAATATTCAAATATACAAAGCATAAAACGTACTAATTTCTCTAATATTCTAACCCCTAATTTGGGGCGCTACAATAATTGTGACAAATGACAGGTTATGGAGAGGACAAGTGGCTTACATGCATAGGTGATAAATGCCATTGTATAGTAGTAACACCTAGCACCTAATGATTTAAGCTACTGCAAGGATACAGAATTTGTGAAAATTATTGAGAAGTTGAAACAAAATCTGAATTTTGAGTTTGAGTTGAGGGACAATGCATTATAATTGAAGCAGAGATTGTGTATACCTAGTGTTGATGATCTGAGAAAAGAAATTTTGGAGGAAGCACACATAGTAGCTTATGTTATGCATCCTGGTACTACTAAGATATACAATACGCTGAAACAACATTTTTGATAGCCAAGGGTGAAGAAGCAAATGGCTGAGTATGTTGTCAAATGTTTGACATGTCAACAGATTAAGGTAGAGCATCAGGCTCCAGTTAGGAACTTACAATCATTGCCTATTTCAGAGTGAAAATGGGAGAGGATTATTATGAATTTCATTATGAGTTTGTCGAGGACTCCGAGGCAACATAATGCCATATGGGTCATTATTAATAGATTGACAAAATCGGATCATTTCTTACCTGTGCGAGAGAATAACACACTGGATCAGTTAGCTTGTAGATATGTAAATGAGATAGTACGGTTGCATAGAGTTCTTGTATCTATTGTATCAGATCGGGATCCTAGATTTACTTCCAGATTTTAGGGCAGTTTACAAGTAGCATTAGGTACAAAGTTAAATTTTAGTACATCATTTCATCCTCAGACAGACGGATAGAGTGAGAGGACTATATAGACTGTTAAGAATATGCTTAGACCTTATGTTTGGAGTTTCAAGGAGCATGGGATCAATATGTAGCTCTTATTGAATTTAAATACAATAATTATTATCACAGTAGTATTCGTATGGCTCCATATGAGGCATTATATGATAGAAAGTATCGATCACCCTTGTATTAGGATGAAGAGGGTCTAAGGATTGTTGAAGGCCCAGAGTTGATATAAGATACCGTTGATAAGGTAAAATTGATCCGTAGTAGGATTAAAGCAGCTCAAGACAGGTAAAAGAGTTATGCAGATCAACACCAAAGGGATATCGAGTATCAAGTAGGAGACAAGGTGTTTTTGAGAGTGTCACCCTGGCGAGAAGTGCTAAGGTTCTGTAAAAAGGGAAAGTTAAGCTCTAGATACATTGGTCCTTATGAGATTACTGAGAGAGTTGGACCATTGGCTTACAAGTTAGCATTACCAGCAGAGATGACTTAAATTTATAATGTGTTCCATGTTAGAATGCTCAGGAGATATCAATCAGATCCGACACATGTATTACCAGCAAAGGAAGTTGAAATTACAACTAATTTAAGTTATATGGAGGAACTGGTCAAAATAGTTGGATATCAGACTAGGCAATTGAGAAACCGAGTGATTCCATTGGTTAAAGTCCTTTGGAGGAATCATTTGAGAGAGAAAGCTATATGGGAGACTGAGGAGAAAATGAGGAATCAGTACCCACCATCTATTTGATCATTTAGGTAAAAATTTCGAGGATGAAATTTCTTAAGGGGGAATTGTAATAGTCGGTTTCCTAACCTATTGAGGAATTAGAGTGATAGTCACATGAATTGTAGTATATTAGAAAGAATTGGTACATTTGGGATATGATTTCATTCACATACATAACATGAGCATATATATACACATAAATGTTGATTTAGGAAAATTGCACTCAATTGACATATTACAGGATATGAAAGGTTTAAAATGATTATGATTTGGTTGTGTATTGCTTATGTCTTGAATTTTGATTCGATGGGTTACAAGTAGTAAATTTAGAACTAATTGTTACAATTGGAAATTGATGAATTAAAATGTACATTTAGTCTAGGAAAAATGTCAAGTGGAAAGATAAGTTGACACATGAAAATTTAGGATGACTAAGCCTATAAAATGAGTAACATTTGGCATGGAAAATTAAGTGAAAAATGGAATAGGAAATTAAGTGACAAATGACAGCCGTGATTGAGTGACAAATACCCTAGTATAATTGTGACAAATGGCAGGTTATGGAGAGGAAAAGTGACTTACATGCATAGGTGACAAATGCCATTGTATAGTAGTGACACCTAGTACCTAATGAGTTAAGCTACTGCAGGGATAATTTCTGTTGTGTTCATTTTTCTTCTTTTCTTTGCTCTCAAAACCAAAACACTCTCACACCCTCATAACTTCTGAATTTTGCTTCAATTTCGTTCATAGTCACTTCAAGATTTATACAAAAATTTGCTCAAAGATAGCTATAATCTGCTATCATCATTTTGCCTTTGCTGAAATTATTTTACTTCCGTCTTGTACTTGGATGATTTTGCATGCATGGAGAGCTAAGTTAGCTTGATCATTAAGGTGGAACTTGAGCTAAATAAGTAAGTGAAATTCTAATCTTTGTAGCATGTTGAAATAGAAATTTTATGATGATTGAATTGGAATGGAATGCATGTGGCATTGATGATGATGTTGTGCTAGAATGTGATGGATGAATTGATTACTTTTCTGTTTTGTTATTGATGCATGAAAACAATAGGTTATAGACCGTTAAATGGATGATTTAGGTTGAGATTTTAAGTAGCTGGATTCATGGTAAAGATAGGCGTTATTGAAGTGTTCTTGAATTTGGAAAATTAGAGCAGTAGGTGTGTTTGTAAAAGGTGACTGTTAATGACATAAGTGAGCAGAATTTTGTAAGCCTTAGTGTAACCAATATGGAAGTTAAATTAACCTGAAATGAAGTAACCTTAAAGGACATGAAATCTAAAAAATTTCAGGCGTTAGCGATGTCTCTAAGCTTGTAAAATTTGTGAAGTATTGATGGTAGTAAAGTTACACACATTAGTGATGATGATGACAAATTCTGGAATTTTAATTTCAGCCTTGTGTACATGTCGAATCAGCTGATAAATTTCACTCTAAATTGGTATATTTGAAATTGATTAAGGTGAGGAATGAGCCTAGATTGTTGCTTGATTAATTGGTTAAGAGCTTGATAAGTTTATGTGGTTAATTGATCTCATAACCTAAAGAATGGACTGTTTTGATATGGTTGAGTTCAAATATGAAAATTATGAATTGTTAAAGGAATAAATGAGTTCTTTTAATGCAAACATGATCTTAAGGACATGAGTAATGTGTATAAGGTATGGACGAATGAGCATTGAAGAACATGGGGTAATTATGAATGGGAATTGGGTAAATGTTTGAATATATATTACTAGAAAAAGTTTGGTGAATGTATAGATCTAGCTTGCTGAAATTCCAAATTTAAAGTAACAATTATGTGTGTGTTATAAGAGGCTTTTTGATCATTAAAGTGCTCAAGGATAAGTGCAAAGTATGATTGATGAATTTGGAGTGAATCAAGCTAACTTAAAGATACAAACCTGATTGCAAAATGATATTACACAAAATATAATGTTTGAATGGTTTTAGGGTGTATAAGCATAATTGAATAGTCAAGATCTATGTATAAGAATACATACTAGAAAAGTCAATTGAGCATGCATTGACCATGACACTTATACATGTGCATGACTGAATATTCATATGATTAAACAAGTTAGTGATTTGTGAACTATGTATCTATTGCATAACTATAGACGCACAAGTTGATTGCCAATTGTCAACATCCAGGCATTATCAGATCATCAAGGCAATAACTTTTCTGGAGCATATTGTGAGTTAACCTAGATGTTTCTCACTATGATTGAATTGTTTTTGGTTAACTTTAAGTTATTGAATCGTTACTTATATGATTGCTATGATTTTGGACATTATTGGTCTGAGGAGTTTGATACTTGGGACTGTATATGGAAGTGTTTTCAAATTGTATGTGTAATATAGAATGTGGACTTAACTAAATGTTGAATGCCAGGCTCAGGTCCGAAGAATGTGATAAATGGCATGAGCACATTGAATGAAAAGTATTGGTAGCATGTTATGTAAATTGATGCATTCCATTACATTGATATGCATGATCAGATAAAGGAGTTATGACCAGAGTGACCAACGTGAAAAAGAGCTTTAAGCTCAAAATTGTGCACAAAGAGCCATGGTCTCAGTTAATAATGAGCCCAGTTTTCACAACAAATACAGGGCAGTAAATGAAATAAGCCTGGTATCCATAACGGATACAGAACAGTAAATAGGTGCTCGGTCACAACAAAGTAAAATGAAAATGGAGTCATATGTGCATTTGCATATATATAACTTTATATGTATCATATGAATGATTGAGATGAATTAATGGATTGTCCTGAAATATTGTTATGAAATGTTTGTATACATGTTATACTTGTATACAAACATTTCATAAATATACAACATGAATTCTGACAATGTAATGTAGTTGGACTCTCCTCATTTTCATAAATAAACTATCCTGAGCTAATTATTGTGAATCTTTCTTCACAATAATTATGATGGAGAAAATACCAAGTCAAATTGAATGGATTCAAAACGCTACATGGATGGGGATTAACAATTTTTCCATTTTCATCCATTAAAAAATATTTAATTACTTGAAAAGTATGGTTTTAAATTGCTAACTATCAATTATTTAGTTACCGAAATCTAATTGGTCAAATGACAGAATCAATTAAAATTATTCAATAGGCTCTGGAAAGAATTCCGAGCGAGGGGGCCTATGAGAATTTAAAAAATAGGCATTTTAATCGAGAAAGGGATGGAGAGTGGCATGATTTTGAATATATGTTCATTAGTAAAAAAAAATTCTCCTACTTTTGAATTGCTGAAACAAGAACTTTATGTGAGAGTCAAAGCCCCAAAAGGGGAATTGGGAGTTTTTCCGATAGGGGATCAAGGCAGGTTTCCTTGACGCTGGAAAATTTGTTCTTTGGGTTTTATCAATTTGCAAATTATTGATTTTGTATATAGCTAGAATGACCCTCACAAATTGCAAACACTAATTTGTTAAAAATTGGCTTATTAAAAGACAAACTCAGTATCAGTCCAGTATAGTTTGGACTCCCCAATATAGAATTCCAACAATTGTACTAATCCACATATATTTTTATCAATCTCTACTCATTGAAGAAATGAATGACCCTATTTATTTCTATTAGCTTTGATGATAAATTGAAAAAAAAAGTACATAGAAAGATCTCCTTACCTTAGGCATACAATTTGAATAGTTGTCACCCTTTCATAGAAAACAGAGAGATGACCAATAATATGTTAACGCAAAAGAAAACTCTTGTCATTAAATAGGAAACATCCTTATATACATTAATGCATATCTTAATTGGGTGCTATTATCAAATGTAAACGACCAAAAAACTGCGTTTATATATGCTAAATAGTCTATAAGGACTTTTAAAATTCAATCTTCAACATGTTTAAAATAAAAAAGTAAAAAATAACTATATAAAATATTCACCTACATTATCTTCCTCCATTTCATATGGAATACAAGTGAATTAATCTAAATACTAAACGAAACTAACATGTATGGAGCACTCCTAGTTCATGCAAATAAGCCAGTTTTGTCGTATTATCTACTTCACTTGGAGGTGCATCTGTGATAAGTGTAAATTGCATGACATTTAGGGATTAGTTTGATTTGTATTTAATTGTTAATTCAATCGTTTAGAATGTGTTTAGGTTATAATTGTGTTAGTTTGTTAATTATTTATGTTTTAAGTGTTTTATGGGTTAGAACAAGTCTTTAAGCTTAAATATTATGTTTTTGAGGTACCTTGATGTGTTTTAGGGTCAACATCGAAGAACAGAGAAGTTTTGGAGACATTAGAGCCGAAATAACAACCCACGATCGTGGTACAATAGATGCACAGAAACGTACAAACTTCACGTTTCGAGAGATTGTTTGGGTCTTTTCAAACGTTAGAAAAACCCTAGGGTTACCCAACATAAAAGACTATAAAAAGAACAATAAAAGAGAAGAAAGGGAGCTTTTGCGTCAGCCACTTTTAGAGAAACCCTAAAGAGAATTATCAAGAGATAGAGAAAGAGAAGTAGGAAGAGAGAAGAGGAGAAGAAACCAAATTGACATACTTCCCAAATCAGGAGTTTCCCGATGTTGTTGCCTTTGTCGTCTGTTCAATTCGTATTTCCTGCTATTTTCAGTTTTATTGTTTTATAGAATTAGAATAATAGTTGATGATAGGATTTTTGGAGGTTGATGATGTTCTAAACTCACCTTCTAGGTTTTATCTTTGATTTAATGAAATCTGATTATTTATGTGTTATTTGGATTTATTGTGATTTAATTCTGGATGTGCATAATTCAATAATAAACTGAGAGGGTGAATCGAATGAAAAATAATTAAATTGGGCTAACGAGAGTTAGGTGATTTAATAGAACAAGAATTAAATCAAATTGGTAAATTGTGTGAAGAGAGATCTTGCACAGGTTTTCAATAGTTTATTAGACAACTTCAGATCTAATTAGGGTTTTGGATAGGTTGTTAATTGATAAATTACAACTTCCATAATCTAATTAGGGTTTATAATTTAGGCTAATTGGTTATAACTCGAGAGAGAGTAATCAACCTTAAGATCGTCTAGAACCAATAATCCGATAATTCATAATTAATTAGGTTAGCGTTAAGGATAGGTAAAATTTCCTTTCACTCAATTAGTAATTCCTTTAGGTTGATTCTTAAGTCTGTGTTGCAACTGATAAATTATTAATATTTTCGCGATTGATTGTTGAATTGATTTGCTTGATTGAACTAAATTCTCATTTTAGTTACATTACATTTTGAGTTTTGCGAATTGTTCTGGCCTTAGATTTTAGGATTAAATTATCTCTCCTCGTGGGATCGACACCTTAGGTACTACGTGAACGAATCGTGCACTTGCGGATTATTGAGGTTAATTAATTAAAAGTTATACACATCAAAACCTGATCAATCTGCATCTTTAGGATAAACGTCAGAACTCTTCAAGTCAACCTGCATTTTTTCAAAATTATACAAACAATTATCACCAAGTTACGAGAATATTTAAATGAGAAGCTGAAGTTTGATCACTGGCTCACTGCTCATAGACTTAGCTAATAAGACACCATCAAAAGATTGATTATCACTTTGGCAACTGACAACTATGAACAACCATATCTTTTATACACATGCAATGAAGGACATAGTGAAGCTTCCGTCACCTTTACTGTTTTCCTTAATGTAAAGAAGACCTTAACCTCAACGTATTTAATCTCTACAACTTCACCATCAACCTAAGAACTATCCTAGTCTTTTGCCCAAATAAGAGAACCAATGGCTAGACTAATAGGAGCAATGTTGGATCCCGTTTTCGGAGCCCAACTTCTTAAAGAACATAAGACTTGAGCGTATTTTCCTGTAGGGTTATTTCAATGTAATTTCCTTAATCATCATCGGTTAATCTTCAAGCTCTGATACCATAAATGTTGGACCCCGCTTGAGTCCGGAGCCCAAACTCGGGCTTTGATAACATACATGTTGGATCCCGTTTTCGGAATCCAACTCTTGCTTTGATACCATAAATATATGTTGGATCCTGTTTCTAGAACCCAACATCTAAAGTTTTCTAATGACACCAAAATCATTCTATTTGGTTCAGAAATCTGAACGTTATAGCTCGAACATTTTCGGACTGTTATTAAACTGAAACAATACACTATACTTAACTTCCATCCAGAATTTGAAAGTCTTAGGGACTGACTTAAAATTCAATTCCTTCAGATAATTTGTAGCTCTATGTCTCTAGTTTATTTAGAGATAAGAATCATCTCATTAGGAGGTTGGATACAAAGTTATGGCCGAAAAAATCAAACAAGGTTTTGTCCTCAATCATATTGAACCTATCCTGGGACAATTAGCATAACGTTCACTATAAATGTTGGATTAAGATCTTCTTAGGACGGTTTTAAAGAAGACTTTGAGATCTACAACTTTCATGAAGGCCTTGAAGAGAGATTCTATCATCTTAAGGGTCAAAAGTGTACCAGATGATAGGCTAGACGAAAGGTCAGACGAAACTAAAGATAAAGCCAGACGAATTGGGACAATTGGCATAACTTTTTCTAGAGATATCGAATCCAGGTCATTCTTGATGGTTTGAAAGAGAACTCATAGATCTACAACTTTCATGAAGACCTTGAAGAGAGGTTCTTTCACCGTAAAGGTCAAAATTGGACCAGAAGATAGGTCAGATGAAACCAAATGAAGAACCAAATGATTTGGGACAATTAGCATAACTTTCTCTAGAGATATTGGATCAAGGTCATTCTTAGATGGTTTGAAAAAGGACTCATAGATCTACAACTTTCAAGAAGACCTTGAAGATAGATCCCATCGTCTAGAGGGACAAAATTGGACCAGAATATGTAAAATGAACAGTACCCAGATGATACACGTCATCACCAGACAATACATGTCATCACAGATGATACGTCATCACCAGACGATACACGTCATCACAGATGATACATGTCATCACAGACGATACGTCATCACCAGACGATACACGTCATCACCAGACGATACATGTCATCACAAATGATACGTCTTCATTAGACGATACATGTCATCACAAGCGATACGTCGTCATCAGACGATGCATATCATCACAGACGATACGTCATCACGGGATGATACCTCATCACCAAACGATACCTCAGTCTAAGATGGAATTAGTCCCTTCAAAAGATAATAACTTTCTACTCCTAAGTCAAAAAATTTCATATTATATACCGTTGGAAAGCTAGAAAGATAATCTACAACTTTCTAGAAGACAACTTTGTCTAATTCAACCTAGATCAATCCAGATTTTATCCTGAAGTCAGAACACGAAATTTACCTTTATGGAAGACTTGAAATTTGCATTGTACTAACTTGGGATGTCCTGAGCATAACCATTCAACTACTAAATTGACTTCATTAACTCTCAAATCTCAACTCATTTGACTCATCCCATTTAAACTTCATCTAATCAATCATAATTCCTATCTTTCTTTTCCATAACATCTCACTTGTGTGTGTGTGTGTGTGTGGGTGTATATTTATGTCAACAATTTATGTTCAAAACATTTTCCCAAGTTAATAACCTCTTCACGTATATCTAGCTTCAACTCACATCACCCATACACAATCCATATTTCATTAACATCAAAAGATAAACGTTTTAATATCTTTAATGACATTTCAAGCCACATTACATCGATGTCTCAAAATCTTAAATTACAAAAGATAATTGAACAATTAAACTTGAAATGCGATCAAAACATTGTGTTTTCCCAAAACCAACTCAAAATACAAAAATAAGCAAATTTGGAGTAATTCCTTTATGCTCTTGATCATTTGATCTCTTAGCTATCATCTGAAGATGAGACGAAAAGGAGGTGAGTTTAAAAGCTCGTGGGTAACAGTTTATAACAAAAAAATAAGAAAAAACCTTTGAAAACATTTACTTGTCATAGAAAATTCTCATTGAGTTCATAAAGCACATGTTTCTTAAATTCTCATCATGTAGTCAATATCTCAAACTACAAATCATGAATGCATCAAACTTGTTCACATAACATGAACACATAAGCAAATTAGAATGGCTTAGGTGGCTCCAAAACAGAACGTACTACACAGGACCCTAAACACATTTCCCCTTAGGGTCCTGTGTAGTCGTGAACAGAATGTACTAACGCAATCCCACATAATAGTTTTGCATAGCCGTGAACTTATGGGAGCCCATGAAGGAGCTCCATGCCACTAGCGAGTAGGCAGGAAAAGCCTTTTGTCAAAGTGCACTTGACTTAACTTAGAGGACCACAACAAACTCACATAACATGTAATTCATGACTTGTAAACTTGTTGCCCAAAATGACGCATTTTTGAACTTGATTTCATAAACTTGCTATTCTTTAAAAAATCATTTCCATCTTTTCTTTCATAATTCATAACACAAATCATATACAAAATATGTAGCACATTCTCAAAGCATTTAAAGAACAATAAATGCAACATTTATGATGCAATTTAAAACATTTAACTTCCTTGATTCAAAGAAATCTTTAGTGGCTTATTTATTCTATTATAAACATGTATTCACCTTGATTTCCTTGCTTAAAGACTTGCTCAAAATGTGCCTCTCTTCTTGTTCCTCTTGCCTCTTTTGATCCCCTTGATTCTTTACCAAATGAAGAGATCTTTGGCTCAAATGGAAGCTCTTCTCTTCCCCTACCTTTTTCCCTTCTTGAACAACCTCAAAATCTCTTTTGAGGGCTAAGAAAATTGAAACCCTAGCTTGTTTTCTCTTCTTTCTCTCATTCTCTTCTTCTCTTCGTATTTCTCTCTCTTCTTAATGACACTCTCTCTTTTTCTCCTCCATTTTCGTTCTTCTCTCTTCTTAATATACAAGACCACAATTTCTTCTTCCATTTCTACCCTTAATGAGTCCAAAAAGTCCATATTACCCTTCCTTATAGGCTTATGTTCTTTTAACCTTAAATGTTTGGCCAAAACCGCCATTGAACATTCTTATAACCTTAACACTTTAATTCCATTATCCTATATCATATAATCTTTCTAACATTAAAATAATAATTAACTCCACAAAATTCCATGGAGACCTTATAATTAATTTAAATCATACTTACTCATCAAGAAAAAAATATTGGGGGCCAACAAGCAACCTGTCAAGCTAAGAATGTAACCATTTTACTAGGCTAAAAATTCCCTTTGAAAGTTCTATTGGTACTATTTATCAGCCAAGCATTCTTCTTACTGTTAGAAATTTGACACATTAAGCCATTTGACCTCTACATGTTATGTCAATTTATATCGTTTGAGGAATATAGAGAAGAACTCCACATCAAAGTAGGGATAGGAACCTTTAAGCAACCAACCAAAAATTAGCTTGCTTGTAGATTAGATCATAGGAAAAGAGCAACTTACAAAGAAAGGGAGGTCCCTAATGTTAAACGGAGGTCCCTAATGTTACCATCCTGAGCTATCACTAATATCCACTGAATGATCTATGCTGATAGATAATAGAAACAAGGCATGAAATGTACTACCAAGTATTGTATATGCTCAAATACTTGAAACAAGTAGCAACATAAATGATAGGAAACAAAAGGGATAACTATACATGAATTCATAAACCTTTTGAATTTATCTTCATTAAAGTCCTAAAGATTCAAATCTTTCAATCAAGTCCTAAACCTTACTAGAATGTAAAGAACGATTATGTTAGGATAGAAATTGTATAATTAATATGGTTAAATAATAACACAACCTAAACTCCAAAGCGGCTCTAAGTGACTAAAATTGCCACCTCAGACTCCAACAAAACTCCTAATATCTATCTTCACCAGGGTTAGAAAAACAAACATGTAATGAAGTAAACAAGATAGGTTTGAAAACTCGATAGAGGGAGATGTGTAAGGGAAGTCCTAGAAAAAGCTGAAGAATGAAATTAAAAGGTCTTAGAACATAGTAGCTATAAAAGATGAGGACAGGAAGAAAAAACAAATGCCTTGTGCTTCGAAATCAAGAAACGACCTTCTGGGAGTGAAGTTATGCTTTAAAGTTTTCGTGATTTAGGCTTTTTGGACAAGGGATATATGCAATAGAGGTGGGAGGTCGAGATGTAAAACAATTTTGCAGTGCGAAGATGTGAACTACGTTATGGTAGCTATTTTGGGCATGTAAGAGTTTTACTCATTTGGAATTAATATAAATGTCTAGATTTTATAGTTGTATAATCCTATTAGCTAGCTTAGTTGTGTCCCAACTATATCAATTTTCTTTGTTCATTTGATACAATTTACGGAGTTATAAATTCTTCTTTTGAAAAAAAGGCAAAAGGAACACCTTGTGAAATGATCTCTTCAAAAGGAAATGGTGCCAAATCCTAATGATTCTCAGTTTTGAAGACTTGGTTGACATTCTATCTCTAAAAGGACAGTTTCAAAATCCTACTGGTTCTTAGATTTAGATTCAAATCAATGAAATGTGTGAAAGTGAAAAATACCCTTTTAATGTGTAATCCATGAGAATTATTCCTTTAGTATGTAGCCCAATTTATGTTACAACCAATAAAGGAAAAGAAAATGTCTTGAAAAGTATAATGAGCTGAAGAACAGTACCCAACAATTTTATATAGTGGCCATGCCTCTGAAATTTCCTCTAAGCCACTATACCTTGCTATAAGTTACAATGCAAGATCCACATCCTCATCTTTAGATACACTAAATATATTCTTTAACTTGTGCTAAATCTCAACCTCCTTTTGACTGGCATTCTTTTTGCAATTAACAATTAAAAACCTTGGTATATCAACCATATCCCTCCTTGGTCCGCAAGTGTCATATGGTTTTTGAGTGTAGATAGAAAAACAATATTTCTGGGTAAAAATACCTTATTGTTAGTTGGTTAAGGTCCAAGAATGTTAGAAATTTGTTTGTTAATAGTGAAAACAACATGCTTAAAAAAGAATCATACGTTTCAATCAATTTCAAACAATAGTATCAAGATGATGTAGGTGGAGAGAAAGGTTATCATCACAAGGAATTAATTTTGCTATACTAATACATTATTATATATTTTCTTCCATTCTATGAACAAATGAGTGTTAAAACATACCACTTCGATGGTTACAAACATTTACTAATCACTATCTTCACATATTAAATCAAATAGAAACTGGTGATTCTGTACTCATGCATCTAGTGTCACCGAAAACAATGGGATGTGTCTATTTATTTACCTCTTGACTCGAAATGGGAGTAGGTTTGAAAAAGGATTTTAGAGCGTCTAAGGTGGGGCAAGAGGGTCTCTTAACGCCTTCTTTTTTATTCCCATCAGATATCCTTTGGCAATACAGTTAGACTCGGACTATAACTATATTGATATGATTAAACTATCCGACAAATGCACAAACATTATACAGTCACAATCAAGAAGATATATCTCTCATGCCCACAAAGATGGGAAAATAATAATTCCCAAAAAAAAACATTGATGCACTATATTTGAGGATAAGAATAGTGGTAGAAATTATGTGTTAGGTTTCCTCATCGAGCCAAGCAAATGTCAATCGCTTACTGTTTAGCATAGAAGCAAAAAATTTGGATTCATCAGCATCATCAGCACTTGAATTTTCATTTGTTAATAATTTTTGGGCTTTGTGCATTATCTATGATTTATGTAATTCCACCACTCTATGACTCTCAACATTATCTATTTCAAATCAAACAACTTAAAAGTAATTGAAAGCCATCAACTGACCTAAATATGAAATTCACAATAACTTACATTAACTAGATTCTAGCACCCGAAATACCAAAACTAGACTCGATCACAGAACAAAGGAGAGTTAGGGAGAAAGTAGAAATGTAAACAATAATATAATATGAACAAAACATTAGACAATAATACCTAAACCTTATAACCAGTAGCTTATACCCAATGAAGCTTTGATGACTTTATGGCAATGATGGGATGACGATGGTGAATGGGTGGCGAAAACTTCATAAAAAGGCGAGACGTGAGAGGAAAGTGTTTTCAAGGGAGGGAGGGGATGAGATTAGGGATTGAGAGTGAACAAAGGGTTGATAGGGGTAGATACAAAATTGATCGCCGAGGAGTGAGATAGAGACTGGCGAGTTAGAGATGGTGATGGAGTTCAAGAGAGAGAGAGAGAGAGAGAGCTAAAACTTACACAAGCATGACAATTTTCAATTTACAAGCATATAGTAATACCCTTTAATGAATAGATGACTATAACTATAGCAACAATTATAGATGTTGCATATATAAGATTTTATTGCAACCATTTTTTTAATTTTTTTGCCTCTTGTATATATAGCAACAAATTATTATTATTGTTACTTTTTAATATTATTAAAGGCAACATTTAAAACAGTCGCATTATATTAATTTTAGCAACACATTTTTAAATTGTTATAAAAATGTCATTGCCTAAAGTTCCTGTTGTCGTAGTGAATGGCGACACTTTTCTATGTTAATTGAGATGACGTTGTTGCTAAAATCCTTTCTCACTTTTAATAGAGAAAAGTTATTATTAGGTGAACTAAGATAACATTTATTAGAATTACTTACGAAATAGTGAGAAGAAATGATAGTATATTCTCATCTTTAGTAGCTTTGATGAAAGACTAATAAAAGGGACTTTTGGTTGTTCTAATTTTTTTTGAAAATTAAAAGAAAATGTATTAATAGTAACAAAAGCTACATTACAATGATTTACTTAATTTGTCCACAAATTAGCAAAAAGTAATTACAAGACTAATCTACATTAAGTATGAGAATTATAACATCTAGGTATTCTTCAGGTTATGAGTAAGTGTTTGTTGCTTAGAATTTACAATCAAAGTTGCTCGAACCCAGTTGACAATCATATATGCAATCTGATATTTTTCTTCTTCAATTCCCTTGTACAATCTCCTTTTTCTTTCCCTCCATACTAAGTAGATGGTGGTAGTAAACGTTGTCTTAATGTGCAACCCAATTGGCTTTCCCTGCTTGTTGCTACCAATGATCATGTTCATTATTACTCCCCACTCAAAAGTGTAACAAGGGATTAGTAATATACGTATAATTTTGCTCCAAATTGCTTTTGTGTAACTACAACATAAATATAAATGATTCCTCCTCTCTTCTACTTGTTTACAAAGAACACAAGTAGGATCATATATCCAAATTGTTTTTGTATAACTATTACATAAATATAAATGATTCCTGTTGGACCTCGTTTCCGGAGCCCAACATTCGGAGTCAGAAACCTTGAGCTTATATTCCTGAAGGATCATTTGCTGTCATTCAACCAAGGTGGTGAGCGCACACTAGACAATCACCAAAATCACAACTTGACTTCTTCATAGAAATTGTAGCTTTAAGCCTCTAGTTTGTTTTGAAGCAAGAATCACCTCAATCGAAGGTCTACAACTCAAGATATGCTTAAAAAGCCTAAATGTGCACATACTCCAATTATGCTCTCCAAATCGACCTCTCCCTTGTTCTATTGCAAACTCTCTCAAAATAACTCCAAATGATACAAATTTTTATGGAGAGAAAGATATATGTCTTAGGGATCCATTGGTCTAAGAATCACTTCAATTGGAGGTCGGGTGAGGGAGTTATGCTCAAAAGAGTAGACCATGTTCATATCCTAAATCGATTTGAACCTCTCTTGGCGCAATCGCCATAACTTTTAATCTAGATGTCGGATTGAGTTTGTTTTGGACCATTAGAAAGAAGACATCTAGAGCTACAACTTTCATGAAGATCACAAAACGATATTTGGCCCCTAAGAATGTCAAAAATCACAATTTGTCCAGAGGATGTCCGTTAAACGGACATGTATGTCCGTTTAACGGACATGTATCTGGCAAAGGAGGCCAAAATCACCCGAGAAGGTCCGTTTAACGGACATAGACTAGCCAAAGGGTGTTTTTCCACCTGAGAAGGTTCGTTAAACGGACATCCATGTCCGTTGGGGGCTCCCCAAAGTCCTCAAATGCCTCTTTTAAGCCTCCAACCTTCAACCTAACACCATTAACACTTATAATATCCCCAAATTCACTTATTCTAAGGCCTAAACACTTCATAACAACTCAAACACCAAGTTCATCTCACCAATTTCTCAAATCTCAACTTAATTGGTTCATCAAAACCACAAATTTCAAACATTCATCAAAGCTATCACAAACACAAACCATATACAACACTCTAACTTGCAACATTCATATCTCTCCATTCCAACATCCAAAATTCACAAACTTCATATCGTTGGAAAGATCAAAAGATCTTCTATAACTTTCAAGAAGACAATATTTATCAATTCTACCC
>JAOSBL010134605.1:0-15940 GCA_027568915.1 Erythroxylum roraimae | reverse complement strand
TTTACGCGAGTTGCTTTCGTTTTGTAAATCCGTTCCGTTCTGTCGAATCCGCATTCGATTTGTTCGATTTATTTCCGTTTCCGTTTTCCGTCTTTTTTTTTCGGTTGGGGTTCGACTTCGAGATCGGGTCCCAACAATAAAAATCTCAAATAACAAGTAAAACACGCTAAATATGGTCATACAAATATAGTCGATTAATCGTTTATCAATCACAATTAAGTAGAAGTATAGGCAGTACCTGAAATGATGGAGATGACGACAACAGCGACATGAACTAGAAAAACCCTATTATGGGAAAACAATGGAGATATGTATGTTTAATGCATTAGGCACGTGCATTACTTGTTCCATTTATATGATTTTTCCTTTAAATATACATTTCTAGACTTATTAGAAATTTAAACTAAATTAATTAATAAAATTAAAATTAATTTAGTTTAAATTTCTAATAAGTCTAAAAATGTATTTTTTAATTATTTAAAAATTATTTTCAATAGGGTTAATTTTTTTAGAAACATTTGTGGTATTTAATTTAGTTTTTCAAGTATTAAATTATTAAATTAAATTAGTTATTGAATAATAATTAGAATCAAACAAAGTTTTAAAAGTTATCTTTCAAAATTAGATTATGTTGGATATAATTAGTATAACAGATTAAATTAATTATGAGGCACATTAATTTTAAAATTGTTTTTCTTAATTAGATTAAGAGTAATAATTAATTAATTGTTAATTAATATTTTAGAAAATATTTTCCATAATTAAAATTAATTATATTCAACATATTAAAATTAGAAATTAATTAAACTTCTTTAAAATTAAAAAATCTTTCTAAGTAACAAAAAAACGTATTTCTTAATTAAAATTATTTATTTCAATTTGATTAAAATTAGATAAGTTTAGTATTTTTTTAGAGGGTTATTATTATACTTTATTTGGAAATTATTTCATTATTAATTTGAATAATATGTTTTCTGATTTATTAGAAAAAGTATCTTTCTTGATTAAATTTTTTTTAAAAATTATTTTTAGTTAAGAAAAATGTGACTTCTCTAATATTTTAGAAAATAGTTTCTAATTTATTAAGGAATGGTTTTCTAAGTAGTAAAAGACTTCTTAATTAAATTTAAAATATTTTTCTAATTTTGAATGTAGTTTCCTTTTATATTATAAACTAATTTTATAATTAAAAAATTATTGCTAATTAGATTATAAATGGTTTTATAATTAGATTAGAATGTCTTACTTGTTAACCTTTTTAAAAAAAGAAAGTTTTTTTAAATTATAATAAGTAGGAAGAGTAATTTATTGAAAGTTGTTTTTTAATCAAATTGTTAATGGAGTCGGATAATTGGAAATGATTTCCAATTAAAATTGAAAATTATTGTTAAATGAATTTTAATTTATAATGTGAATAGGAATTTGATTTATTTAGGAATCAATGGTTTAATCTAATTAAATTATCTAAAGAGATAGAAATTACTTATATGATGAATATTATATCAATACTTATAATTAAATAAGGTTTGATGTTATAGGCATATAATTTGAATATTTTTAAATGTCAAATTGCATTTTTGATACAAGTTTGATATATTATATATGCACATTGAATTTGATGTTTATATATATGATATACATGTAATTTTTGTTTAATAAGATCATTTAAAAATTAAATTTATCATTAAAATATTAAATACATATTTAGAATATGGTAATTGTCTTCCATTAATATAAGAATAAACTAGAGTTTTATTTATTGTTAGGCTTGTTGAACAAACTAATTGTTGCTTTAACCTAAATTTGTGTGGTTTGGACGAGCAAACTAATATTCATATGAATTTAGAGGCAAAATTAGGAATAACATATAAGGTATGTTCTGCAAGAAGTTGCCACTTAACGAATCTAGGATCATATGAGATGTGATTGATAAAGATGTTATCTACCTAATTTAAGTTTAGTTGATATGTTGAGCAAACTCGATATCAACTAAATTTTAATAGGATTCTAGCCTACTAAAGAGATTAGAGTAATCTTTTTATAATAGTAGTGAGGGTTATTATTTTGAATAAAATAGTGAGAGTAATTAAATATATTATTAAAGTCTTAATCTTATTTACTTTTCATGACATATATAGCCCATTATTGTCTTTCTTTACATTTTTTTACTTTGAGTAGAAATTATCTTTGGCTATTACAGCTAATACTAAGTTTTAAAGAACCAAATTTCTTGGACATAGGCTAGATTTGAGAAGAGTATCAAGGTTAGAAATGACTAGTTAAAACTTTGTGTTAACTACATTATGCATGTAGGTTTCAAATGTATATCAAACTCTTAAGAGAAAAGAAATAGTTATAGAGGCAACGTGTGAACGAACTATGTTTTGGAGATTCTAGCAGTGTTGGCTTCACCTTTACTTCCTCCAAATATCCTTGCCATTCCAAAGTCAGAGAGTTTTGGATTCATACTATTGTCTAACAAAATGTTCCTAGCCTTACATGCATGTGAATGATTCTAAGCTTAGAATCTTCATGAAGATAAAGCGTTCTGTTGGCAATTCCAATATGATATGAATGTGTATGTTCTAACTTATTTGGCATTGTTTCTTGCTATGTAAAATCATATCATTTATGGATTGATGTTATTCATCAACATTTTAAGGAGACGGTTGCAACAATAAGATGCTAGAAGATTAAAAATATATCAGGTTAAGTAAACATTGTAAAGAAAACTGACAAAAAAGGAAACATTGTTAAAAAGAGGAGAATGTATAAAAAGATTAACAAAAATTTTATCACTCTAATTCCTAAAGGTGGAGAATAGAAACATTTCATTGATTTTATACCTATTGCTTATTGAAACTTCATCTACAAAATTATATCAAAGATCTTGGAAAATTGGCTCAATTGGTAGAGTGATGGGTGATAACATTATGCTTGTGTAGGGATTCATGAAGGGATATTCCAACAACAAAGTTGGAAAGAATTGTGTCTTGAAAGTGGATTTAAAGAAGGAATATGACAATGTAAATTGGACTTTCCTCGGTAGCATTATGAAAGTTATGGAGTTCCCACATTGTTTCACAAATGGATGAAATTGTGTTTTACTACTCCTACATTTAGCATACTCTAATGGTGAACCCACAAGGACATTCAAGAGCTCCAAAGGCACAAAGAAAGAAGATTTAACCTCACTATACATTATTTACTCTTCTTATCGAAGTTTTTAACAAACTTTTGGAGAGAATTATAAAGAGAACTAAGCACTTTGAGTTTAATTATAAGTGTAGAAGATTAGGCATCATAAATCTTATCTTTGCTGATGATCTAATAATATTATTAAGAGTGGACAAAAATTCAATAATAGCAATGATAAAGGGCATTAAGATGTTTACCAGTTTGTTTAGACTTCATGTAAATAGTGACAAGTGTTCTTTCTACATTTCCAAGAGCGCCTCTGATTAAGACCATATGGTGAGAGGCATTATTGGCTTCAAGGGTCTTCCTTCACCTTTCACTTACCTTAGAATTCCAATTTCTTCTACAATATTAAGTTACAGTAGCTTTAAACCATTGGTGGATAAAATACAAGCAAAAGGCTCTAGTTGGAGTAAGAAAACATTATCACTAGCTCGTAGACCTCAGTTAATCTTAGTTGTTTAAAACTCAATCAATGTATATTGAGTTATGTATTTAGTTTTGAACAAGACAATTGACGAAATGCTTAAAAGATTCCTATGGTCTGGAACTAAAAATGTTGAATGTAGAGCTATTATCAAGTGATCTAAGGTCTATAATCCAATAAGGTATTGAGGCTTGAACATAATCCCCTTGAGGTTGTTGAACTCAAGCATGCTTATCAAGAGATTATAGAGGTTAATTGATGATCACAAATCTCTATAGCGCGAATAGGTGCATGAATATTACATCAAAGGTAACAACATATGGAAAATTAATCTCTTGACAAGGAGCACTTTAACTACTTTAAAAGAGATTCTCAAGTTTAGAAGCATAATCAAACCCCACATTAGAAAAAATATTGGTAATTGACTAAAACTTTTCATAGTATGATAATTGCATTACAGGAGGACATTTAATAAATATAGGGGATTTACAATCTTTAAAAAGCATCATGCATGAAAATCATAATGTTACAAATGCTTTACTAAACAAGAGTGAGATTCGGTTATGAGTTTTTTATAGGAATATGTTAGATGACATTAACATACTGGTGTTACATGAGAATATGGAAGACAAAAACTAATGTCCATCTAGCAATTGAATTGTCAATAATGCATTATGTAAGAAGCTATTTCAATATAATTTCAGTTGTGGTCCATGACATAAACTTGTTTGGTGCAAGTTTAATCTCCCTAGAGCTACTACTACTCTGTAGAGAGCCATTAAAGATAGATTACCTACCA
The DNA here is from genome assembly GCA_027568915.1 of Erythroxylum roraimae. Classification (NCBI taxonomy): domain Eukaryota; kingdom Viridiplantae; phylum Streptophyta; class Magnoliopsida; order Malpighiales; family Erythroxylaceae; genus Erythroxylum; species Erythroxylum roraimae. Next base: position 11,516 of record JAOSBL010134605.1, on the reverse strand, counting down.
TTGAGAGGCTAAACAAATTTACATGTATGAAAAGTTGGTGTATTCTATGTAAATGTCAAATGGAGAGCCCTTCTCACCAATTTTTCAAATGAAATTTCACCAAAGAAGTATGGAGGCTAATATTACACAAATGTGCTACCAGTAATGCCCCAGATGATTGATAACAAATTATCACTTAGTGTTCAAATTTGCACCATATCAATAAAAATATTAAATGGTGTTTTTACATTGCTCTATCTTTCCTTGGGCTCAACATATAGGATTAAAGAGATAGCTGAATTTTCAACAACATAGAAAGGAATTTTGAGACTTTCACAAAGAAGTTGTAAAATGCAATTAGACTACACATCAACCTATTTTATGACAAGCTTTCTTTAGATTCATATTGAATTGATATATGGTGGTACTAAGAGGTTTTTGTAACAATTGTTGGTATTTTAAGTATCATAGCTTTCTAACTTGGTTCTAGAACTCTCATCCTCTTAGTGAGATTGTAATTTACCTTGATTAGCTTTTAGGGTTTAATTTAATTTCTTTTTTCAAGAAAAAAAAAGGTTAGAATCATTCGAGCTGGGAAGATAAGAATGTACTAGGAATATTTTGCCAACTGGAAATTCTTAAGATATTTCAAATTATATATCATCTTAAATGTATAACCATATAATTGGTATTGGGTTAAGCAACAATTATTTCAAAATTTGACACTAATGTTAAGAACTAAATTTACAAAGATGTAATTAATAGTACTAAAGCATTTTTTTAAATTGACTAAAGTAAATTTTAGATGTAATCATTTCCTCAATATTATAATCATGTGACCTAGGAAGACAAGAATATATTAGGAATATTAGGCCTCCTTGAAATTCATGAGATATTTCAAATTATGTATTCTCTGAAATATATATACATATAATTGGTATTGGGTTATGAAACCATTATTAGAGAAGGCTACAGATAGAGTTGAACAAGGCCCATTACGGATGGCAATGGGCCCATAGGTCGGCCCTATTTATTAATTTTCTAAAAGATAATCCAAAAAATGACGTCAATGACGTCATTTTATTGCACTCAATTAGGCCTCAGGCTGGGTCGGGCCTGAACAGCCCTAGCCTGAGCTTGGTTCATGGCTCGGTGAGGCCAAGAAATCCTAGCCCATAGCCTGTTGACTTCGGGTCAGGTCGAGCCTAGGCCAGATTGCCATCCTTAAGGCCTATTATTGATCTGACCTAGTTTAAGGCTTAGTCGAGCCTAACTCATTCTACCTAAATTTAAGTTCAATTGGACATCAGATGGCCTGGAGGCTACCTAAATGCAACTTAAACCAAATTCTAATCAATTATGATATAACCCACCAACCCCTCTCCACCATAGTATCCCCTCGCTATTGCCAATTACTAACCCAAAGGTGCCGATCAAAGAAACAAAGAACACATAACTTAAATAAGTTAACTAGACAACATAACATAATATAACACAACACTAGTAAACGAAATCTGAATAGAGATGGGAAGAAGATTAAAGTGAAACAAAACTAAAAAGATAAAAAAAGGAATTGGAACCAGAAGTGGCCAAAGATTAAGGAGTAACATAAAAGATAAGAAGATTGAAGAGACAGAGAAAATTTGCTAACAAATACTTTAATTAATGGAAATGATTTGATTTACTATAAAGAAAATGCTTTGATTGAAGAAATAATCAAAGTAGTAAAAAAAAGCTTCTTGGACTAGAACTAACACTACCAAAAACTTTGATAAAGTATAAGTGAGTGAAAATCTAGGGATGATATAAGTATTACCTCTACTCTTTTAGGTGTTAAATCATTTTCTAGAAGAGAAAACACAATGCTCTAAAGAAAACCAAAGAAATGGAAGCAACCAGAAAAAAGAAAACTCAGAAGAAAAAGCAAGAGGCAAGAACAAAACTTAGGGTTTGCTAATTATATATATAGTTAAATTTTAAGTTGGGTCAAGTTTTGGAACCTGAACTCGAGATTAACCTGAAGCCTAAAGTTTAAAAGAAGATCCAAAGCTCAACCTAACCTAAATCTCAGTCAACTCAAGCTAGGCCCATTAACTTCTGGTCGATTAGGCCAAACTAAGCTAGACTTGGATTGTTTTACCAAGTTTAAGGATTATATTGTAAAGATATATGAGGAACTTAAAATTAGGAAAGATCATAGAATTAAATGAGTAAAGATCATAGAATTCATCAATCAACCATACTCTATACATTCAAAATTAATATGTAAATAACAAATTCATTTATGTATGAAAACTCAAAATTTTAAATTTAAAAGATTATTCAAAATTATGAATGATCTATATTAACAAAAACTTCTGCTATAGACCGAGAAAGGAGTGAAAAAACTAACAAGTGAAAAATAAAAAATAATAACAGAGAAAAGAGTAAAACTAATAAACAGATCTAAGTGCTCTCCAGCTTCTACGTTTGTCAGCTTAAATCTACCAATTCAAGCTGAGTCTATTGATTAAAGATTGTTTTTGACACTTGGACTTTATTCTTCTAGTTTAAGGCACTTATTCTTCAAAAAGGACCTAAATTTATCTACAAAGGCAATAATAGGTTTCAACCAAATGCTTTGTGAACCTATCGTGATAGTCATATGTTAGCTTTATTTTTCACTAATAAAGATAGGGTGGTTCAAATTGTTTATAGATATTAGTGCAAAATTCTATTATGTTTCAAAAGTAGCTTGTAGAGTTCTACCGAAGTTATTCCCATTGATGAAAAAGGCTATCTTTTTTTTTCTCCAACCTCCCTGACTTTGTTACCCTTACTATTACTACTATTATTGGCCTTATTAGACCCATCGTCCCCAAGTTAAATTCATAGGTGAAATATGGCTATATTGAGTTAGAGGAAATGGTTGTATCATGAAAGGCTACATAAATAGTGAAAGACCAATCTAATTAGGGTAACCCTAGGAAAACGTCATTTATGAAGTGTAAGGCATTATTAATAGAGGTATATAAGAATAGGCTTATGTGAACGAGGAAGGTTAAAGGTTGATCCTTAAAACATACTTTGGAGAACTTTTGGAGAAGTGTTTAACTCAATTTTGCATTAAGAAAATTAGGTTTTAGTGTATGAAAATATTTAAATCATGATTTTTGGTTTATAGGTCTACGTATATAGGTTACTGATCGACTAATGTCTAGCAATGGTCTACCTTGTTTCTAATAACTATTTTAACCTCCAAACCTTATAAATGTATGGTTTTTCATAGGTTTAGACATGGGAAATTATTAGATACATAGATAAGAGTTTTTCAAATTATATTGAGCATTCATTTTATATTTTAAAGTGAGTGAGCCTTTAAAGTTATCAAAGTGATCAATCAAGGACTTTTGAGTTATAAATTCTTTTGTGAGTAAGGTTACACTTTTCTTGAAGAAACATTGTAAGAAGAGCTGTTCTTTACTAATGAAAAACACGATTGTTGTGAGAATTTTCCTCTTCTCTTTGTTGAAAGCAAAAACTCAGTGTAAATTTCAAGAACCATATTAGAGAATATATGTAAGTAAGGGTTATTTGTCTAACTATTATAAATTGGTTTGCCTTTTCTTCTTGCTTATACTCTTTAAATTATTATTTGATTGTATTATTGATTTCTTATTCAATTGTATTTATTAGATAAGAAATAGTTGTTTAAATTTTCTAACACACAATTCACTCCCCTCTTAGGTTCCCTTAAGAGCCAATAGAATATGTGATAATAAATAGCGCCATATAGACATTTGTGGAACAAAGCAAGTTGATATAGGTGGAAATTAGTTAGTTGATACTGGCAAAAATTGATAGCTTGATGTGAACGAGAATTGATAAGTTTATGGAAATTGAGGCACTAACATCAATGGGAATTGAAAGGCGGATGTCAAGGGTACCACAAACCTAATGTATGGATCAAATGTAAAAGGTAGTGTAATAGAAGTAACTTTTACTCCTATTATATTAGGTCATGAGTCCTCCCTAAAATGAGATTTTTCATTGGTCATCCTCTTGACGTAGATTCTTCATTCATTTAGGTTAGTTCTTATCAACACCTCCACTTCATACTTTGTTGGTTGATATGGTTCCATTAGTTTGATCTTTGACCTTGTGAGATAGGAATTTTTCTTGTCTACTCTTTAGCTTTCTTCCTTGAAGCTATGATTGGTGTGTTCAATTACCTATAAGACAAAAATTACTTATAAGCACATGACTATACCTAAAATGAATAGATGTTTAAGTAAAAATAAATAAACACAAAGATAAAGGAGAACTTGGACAAATCGACTTCCTAAATTCTCATCTATTGTTATATAAAATCGATTATTGAGCATGACTAGAAATGAGATGGCTAATTCCTACCCTATCATTCACAGCGCAACCCATTTACCCGACATCACTTCTAGACAAGGATTTCATCTTAGACATTTTATGTACTATCAATCCATCTTGGTTTTATATAACAAAGAATTTACAACTTTTGTAACTAAAACTCTTAAAAATTGTTAGCCCATGCATGTGCATATTAGAAAACAATCATGAAATGAAAAATATAATTTCAAAAAAAAAACTAAAAAAATAAAGAAAGTTTGAAAATAAAAAAGGTAAAAAGAGCCTCCTTTTAATTTCATCAATTGCTTTGTACTTCAAAAATCTTGTGAGAGGTCTTTTTATTTTATGAAAAGTTTGAAATATGTTCCTCTGTTAAGTTTTACCATTAACTTTTACTGACATACCATTTTTGGGATAATGTGTAGCTTTTCACTTAATAAAGGGACCAATTCTAGACTTTTCATAAAACACAAGGGCTTCTTACGATATTTTTAAAGCATAGGAGGTTTTGGTGGAATTGATAAAATCATAAGGGAGGATGAGGTCCTCTACCCTAAATTAAAATTATTTTTAGATAGAGGATGACAAGAATCCCATTAATCTAATGATGTTGCACGATTTAAAAATATTCAAATAAAAATATGTCCTAATTTTTTAAAATTATAATGATAAAAGAAAATAAAAGAGGTAAGTTTTGAGAAAGACACGTTAGTTCCTTTCAGTATATCCTAAATTTTGAAATCTCCTAAACATTAGCACTATGGGTAAACTCTAAACTGACCAGTACATTCTGTTTGAGGTAATGTTCTCAATTGCTAAAGATTGGGTGAATCTCTGAGAAAAAAATAGCATTTTGATCTTTAAAAGGAGAAAGGAATAAATGGTGACATTCAAACTATAGTTGTTGGGCACCATCCTAACCTCAAAATCTTATGGGTAAACATCAAGGTAACATGAACATAGATAATATGTCTATATAAACATATATGTCACTGTCTTTGGTCTGGTATGTCCAACATTAACCCTTTAGTAGGTCAATCCCCTTAGATTATTGCGAGGGATTTTAATGCTATATTATTTCCTCATGAGGCCGATCCTTCTAGTTCCTCTACCATGAGTGGGATGAGTAATTTTAGACAGTTTGTAGGGGATAATGGTTTGTTTGATTTAAACTCCAGTGGCCCAAGTTTTACTTGGAATAATAAACAAAGGGGAGATTCCTTCATTGCAAGGAAGTTAGATAGAACCCTCATCAACTCGGCATGGAGTCTTAGGTTTCCTAGTTCTTATTATGTTATTCAAAACCCACACATCTCAGACCATTCTCTTTTAGTGGTTAGGTCTGTTGTTAATCAGCAGAAGAGAAATTCTTCTTTCAGATTCTCAAACTTTCTAGCTTCTCAGTCCAATTTCCTATAGACTGTCAAGGATGCGTAGTCCTCTCAAGTTCAGGGCACTCCTGTGTATTGTGTAGTGTCTAAGCTTAAGATAGTTAGAAAAAGCTCTCAAAATCATGAATTCTAGTCAGATAGAGGACGTGAATGCCAGAGTTAAGAAATGCCAAGTTAATCTTAATCACATTTAGGATCAAATGAGACTTTTGCCTAGATCCTCTAATCTGATTGCTCAGGAATCAGAGGCTATTAGTGAGTTATTTAGAGCATTGGACAATCAGAAATCTTCCTATAGACAGTCTTCTAGGATCAAAAGGCTCAAAGAAGGGGATAGAAACACCAAATTCTTCCATAGTTCACTCCTTGCGAACAGAAACAGAAATTTCATACACTCCCTAAAAGTGGGAAATGGGAACATGATAGTAGGTCTCACAGAAATTCAAGATCAGTTCCTTGAATACTTTCAAGGTACTATAGGGAATCAAAAGACTCTTCACTCTTTCAAAGAGTTTGTGGAAAACCTTTTTCCTCACCCTTTGTCTGAAAACCTTTCCAATTCTCTTATTGTTGAAGTATCAGCTCAAGAGATAAGAGAGGCATTTAACTCTCTAAATCCTAATAATGCCTCTGGCCCGAATGGGTTTAATGGGTTCTTCTTCAAACAAACTTGGCCTATAATTGGGGAGAAAGTTACTAGGGCCATTGAAATTTTTTCCATCATGGAAAACTCCACAAAGAGCTCAATTCCACATTCATCTCACTCATTCCTAAAAAAGCTCAGCCTTCAACAGTTTTAGACTATAGACCTATCTCTTATTGCAACATGCTTTATAAGGTGATTGCTAAAATCTTAGCAAATAGGCTCAGAGAAATCCTTCCTCACATTGTAAGCCCCAATCAAAGTGCTTTTATTAAGAACCACAGAATAGGGGATAATATCTTGTTGGCTCAAGAGATTTTCAAGAACTATCACCTTTCTAATAATCAGAAGAGGTTTGCTTTTAAGGTGGACCTTCAAAAAGCCTATAACTCAATCCAATGGGATTTCCTTCTTAATGCTTTAGAAGCTGTAGGCCTTATTTTGAAGTTCCTTGACTAGGTCAAAGAATGCATAACCACTCCCTCTTATTCAATCTTGATCAATGGAACCCCATCTAGATTTTTTAAAGGTAAGTCGGGCTTAAGACAGGGAGATCCCTTATCACCATTCCTCTTCATAATTTGTATGGAAGTTTTCTCTAGAAATTTGAAAGGTTGTATAGAGAATAGCCCTTCCTTCAGATACCATTGGAGATGCCAGGGACTTAAACTCAACCATCTCCGGTTTGCTGATGATCTCTTGACGTTTTGTCATGCGGATTTGTTATATGCTCAAACCTTGCTTAATTCTTGGTGTACATTCTCTATGTTTTCTGGCATGGATATGAATACTTCCAAGAGTCAGTTTTTTTATCCCCAGATGTGAACTATCTGAATCATCGAATGAAACTTGTCTCTGGACTCCAACAAGGCAATATTCCCATATGTTATTTAGGGGTACCACTTATAACAGGTCAGTTATTTAGGAGGGATTGTCTTCCCCTTTTTTACACAGTAGATAAGAGGATTAACAGATGAACTCATAAAAGTCTTTCTTATGTTGGTAGAATCCAATTGGTAATTTCGATCCTTTCTTCTTTCCAAGTATACTGGTCTACCCATTTCATACTCTCTTCTTCCATCCTTAAAGATATAGAGACTAAGCTTAGGAATTTTTTATAGGCTGGGAAGGTTGATTCGAAATCTCATGCTAAGGTTAAGTGCAGTGACATTAGTAGACCGAAAAAGGATGGAGGTTTAGGAGCGAAACATTTGACTGCATGGAATCATGTCCTGTTAGGGAAACGGAATTGGAATATGTTTGAAGATTGGGAGGCCTTGTGGATAAAATGGGTGCATAACATCATATTGAGAAGGAAAAACTTCTGGAGTGCCCAACCTACCTATAATAGTTCTTAGAGTTGGAGAAAAATTTTATTTGTGAGGGAAAAAATAGGGAACCAATTTAGATTTCGGATTGGCAATGGTCTATCTACTCTTTTATGGCAAGATCCCTGGCACCCGAGAGGAATTCTGAAGAAATTCTCTTCACTGAGAGAGATCAATGGCTCAGAGCTTCCAATGACAGAAAGAGTCTTTGAAGTTATCAATCATGATGAGTGGAGATGGCATGAGGTATCCATAGAGTTCATTAGAAACCTTGAAATACCTCGATACCACCCAAATAGTTCCCAACCTGATTGTTTGGAATGGCTAGCTAGTCCCACAAGACAGTATACTAATGATTCAGCCTATCAATTCTTAAGACCTTCTTTATAGGAAGTTCCTTGGCACAAGCTAGTGTGGTCTAAAAGTAGTAGCCCTAGGTGTTCGTTTATCCTTTGGCTTGCTTTCCTTCAAAAGTTACAAACTCGGGACAAACTTTCCTACCTACAAACTCCTAACCACTATTCCTTGTGTATTTCAACTAATGAAACCATTGACCACTTATTTTTTGAATGCACATTCTCTAAATTAGTTTGGGACCGATGCCTCTCACACTTTCATTTACACTACCCTAATCAGTCAAACCTTCCATCTATTCTCATTTGGTTTAATATTGCTTCCAGTACAAGAACTTCAGACATTAATATTTTCCTAATACTTCTATCTACTACTATTTAACATATTTGGACTAAAAGGAATGCTAGAACCTTCAAAGATGAAGCCAAAGATGTTGGGAGTATGTTCCTCAGAGTAATCTCCCAAGTTATGGAACATCTAAGCTCGAACACTGAGAGGAGGTAATTAAATAAGTGTTTAATTATGTTGGCGCTGAATTTTTCTTCTTCAGCTAAGCATGTTTTAAATAATTGTGAGATTTGAATAGGTGATTGTTTTTTGGGAGTTAAATTTCTAATTATGTATTTGTTAGTATAATTTATTTTATGGGTTAGTTGAATTAAAAGTGGCAAGAATGCATAAAGGGGTATTTTTGGAAGATCACTTAAGGTTAAAAAGGACATAAGGTATAAAGGAAGGGTAAAGTGGACTTTTAGCATTCATCAATAGTAAAATGGGAAGAAAGAAGTGTTGTATTCTTCCTAAAGAAAGGAAAAAACAAAATAGGAGAGAAAGAAGTGAAATATCAAATCAAAGAGCGAAAGAAGAGAGGTTTCGGTGGTTGAGAGGAAAGGAGAGAGTTGAGCTAGCGTTTCATCTTTTCTAAGCTTTCAAGAGAGATTTTGAGGTTATTCAAGAAGGGAAAAAGAAAGAAGAAGATTAGAGCTTCCTTTAGAGCCAAGAAACTCTTCATTTGGTGAAGATTCAAGGTAGGGTCTTACTTGATCTTTTGGATTTTTGGAAGGGTTTTGGTTTAAGAAGTTTAGAAAATGTATGGGTTTAAGTATTCTAGGGTCAATTTAGTGAATGTATTTTCTTAGGGTTCTCAATTTGAATTCCTCTTGAATGGAAAATTTGTCATTTATGAAGGAAATCAAGAAGGGGATCAAAGGAGGCAAGGGGAGCAAGAGGAAAAACATCCTTGAGCCAATTTCTTAAGCAAAGAATCAAGGCGGGTTACATTTTTATAATAAGTAATAAGCCATAAATGTCTCTTTCAAGAAATGGAAATAAATGATTTCAACTACTTTTAAAATATGCATTTACTGCTTCTTGACTGAATTGATAAAATGCTATATGCTTGATATATGAATTGTGTTAATGAATTATGAAAAGACATTGAAAATGATTCTTTTTGAAAAGATACATGTTTATGAAATTAGGTTTTCGAAAGTGGTTTTCAAAATATCTCATGTTCATGAAAAACAAGTTTCCAAAAATGTGCCATAAGGGCAAATTGTTTTCAGTTCACGAATTAGGTGTTATGTGGGTTTGGTGTAGTCCCTTCAAGAATGTCATGTGCATGTTGACCAAGTTAAAGGCTTCTCCCGCCTGCCCGCTAGTGGCACGGAGCTCCTTTATGGACTCCCTCAAGTTTACGACTACATAGGACCATTATGTGAAAATGTGTAGTGCGTCATATTTATGGATCTACCCAAACTATTTTGATATGCTTATGTGCTCATGATAAGTTGACAAGAGTGATGCATACATAATTTGCATAAATGTGAAATTTTGCAATGGAAATGTTTATATAAATGGTTTTGCGAGTTACCGATTATAAAATTGTTACCTATGGGCTTTACGCTCACCCCCATTCTCCTCCCCATATCCAGATGATGAGCAAGATATCGAGTAGTCAAGGGTCAAGGCATCACTCTGATTATGCATCTTTTTATACTTTAAGATAGATTTGAAAACACAAGGCTTTAGTTACATTTTGAGCAAATTATTGTTCATGTATCTTTTGTATTTTGGGATTTTGAGATATTGATGTATTTGCAGCTTGAAACGCCCACTAAAGCTTTGTAAAACTCTTATCTTTTGATGTTAATGGAACATGATTGTGTTTTTGCTCATGACTCTCAAAGTTTGTACATTGCATTTTCAAGTTTGTCATAAGGGAAAAATTCGTGTTCTGGCTTCAAGGGAAAATCTGGATTGATATAGGCTAAATTAGACAAAGTTAGCTTCTAGAAAGTTATAGCTTATCTTTCTAGCTTTCCAACAGTATATAGTATGAAATTTTTAGACATGGGAGTCGAAAGCTATGATCCTTATAAGTGGAGATGCTGAGGAGTACAGACCGTATCTTTTGTGATGACGTGTATCATCTGGTGAAAACGTGTATCTTCTGTGATGAGGTGTATCATCTAGAGATGACGTGTATCTTCTGTGATGACGTGTATCATCTGGTGATGATGTGTATCTTCTGTGATGACGTGTATCGTCTAGTGATGATGTGTATCGTCTGGTGATGACGTGTATCTTTTGTGATGACGTGTATCGTATAATGATGACGTGTATCTTCTGTGATGATGTATATCTTCTAGGTACTATTCATCTTTCATCTTTTAGTCCAAATTTGACCCTCTAAATGATAGAATCTACTTTCAAGGTCTTCTTAAAAGTTGTAGATATAGAAGTCCTCTTTCAAACCGTCTAAGAATGACCTTGATCTGACATCTATAGAGTAAGTTATGCTAATTGTCCCAAGACAGGTTTAATATAATTGAGGACAAAACCTTGTTTGATTCTTTCGGCCATAACTTTGTTATCCGATCTCCAAATGAGATGATTCTTGTGCCTAAATAAACTAGAGACATAGAGCTACAAATGTTCTGAAGGAATTAATTTGTAATTCCAGTTTGAGGTTTCCCAAAATCTATGCGGAAGGACAAGAAAATGATTTTGTTTTTTATGTTTAACTGGTGTGGGCATGCCACCCTTGTGGGTGCGTGCGGATGTCACTTAGGACATCGGGCACGTGACTCGCGAGGGCAGAGTCCCACCACTTATGGTATCAGAGCGACTAGGTTTAGGTCGAGGTGTAGGACTAGGTTTAGGGGTATCCTAGGCACGAAATGGGTAGGTTAAGACATGAAATGGTCATGCATGGTTTTAAATCAATAACTTGCATTGTTTTGAATTGTTTCACATGATTTGAAATTGTTTTATATGATTTGAATTGTTTGGCATACTTTGAAAATTGTTTTGTATAAACTAAAGGTTTTCAATAATTTAAATTGAAGGTGTTGGACCTCGAACTTTTCTTGGAAGATTGAAATGGTGGTGAACTATTCATGTGCAAAGAAAAAGGAAAATTCTTGAATTTGAAATGATATGTTGAGGTTAATGCAT
>JAOSBL010134542.1:0-15955 GCA_027568915.1 Erythroxylum roraimae | reverse complement strand
ACTAGATATATAATGCTCACACGAATAAAACCAAACTCTTTTGTTTTATTATTAATAAATATTTTCATTACAAAACTATAACTGAAGAAGATAAAGTTATATGTAAATATACTTGCTTTCCAGGGCACTATATTTACATAACTCTAACAATTTTAGCATTCAAAATGTTCTATAATATATATTAATGAGGTCAAAAATTAGTATTATGTTTATTTTATAGTATAAAGGCTGAAGATGCTTTTGAGTGGAAAAGGAATTGGGTCTTAATCCAAATTTAAAAATTTAAATAATCTCAGCAATAATTAAGGGTGAATTAAGGAGATGTAATGTTTTATTTTACAAATTGGAACCAGATTGCAGGAATTAAATTGAAATATGAAAAGTGAGTCGTGGGGACACTTAATGCAAACTACAATTTTTAAAATTTCAGATATGCAATTAGTTGAAATAAACATTTACTAGATTAAATTTTGAATACGTAAAAGTTTAAGTCTTTTAATCATTTATAGCAACTAGGAGTTTTAATTTACAAATTGGAAATTATATTCTTAAGAAAAGTATTCAACTAAATTAAACACAATCATGGATGTTATGTTGTATTTGTTCGATGATATTTTGTTTCTTAAAGCTATTGTTTAAATAAATTTTAGAATATAAGGCTGTCAAGTAATAAGGGTTGATTGGATTACGTGTTTTTGATTAACTAGTCTTAAGGAAAGATGAATATTTAGTATCACATCGAATATATGATTAATAAAATAACTATTTTATGTCAATGATCAAATGTAATTTCAAGGGTAGAAGCAACCGTAAACTAAGGTTCATTTTATTAAAAAATCCAACTTTATTACTTCCTTTATTTTATTTATTGCAAAATTAATCAACCCTCTCTACTAATTATTTTCTTTCATAACAACTGGCAAATGAGAATTCCTCGTGATATTGACTCCTCCTTCCATTTATTGCATTTGTTTAATTTTAGGAATTTAGGAACTAATTTAGGATACCTATGACAGTGCCACCAAAATTTGGCACTGTTATTAGGGATTCTAAGATTGCATTTTTGTTATGAAATCTTTGAAGGAAGCTAATTTACAATATAATCTGAAGATTAAAAAGACTGTTTAAAAGCAAAGTAAAAAAAACAAAGATTCAAATATAGTGTGGTGCTACAATCGTTGAAATAATTGAAACCACAGTGAACAAATGAACTCTTTGAGAACTAGCAGAACTAAATTTGAACTAACAAACTCACTACATAACTTTTCCTAATTTTAATGCAAATGCTAATTTTGAATTAAAATCTGGTTTAATTCATTTATTGAAGACTTTTATGGTATTGTAGGTGAGGATTCATTCAAGCATCTTCAAGAATTTCATGTCGTATATATAGGAATCAAGCATAATGGAATTATCAAAGACCAAATCAAATTATGAGCTTTTCCCATCTTCTTTGAAGGATAACACCCAAGATTAGTTATACTATTTATCTTCCATTAATATCACCATGTGGAACAAAATAAAGAAGCAATTTTTGGAAAAATTCTTTCCAGCTTCAAAGGCCACTGGCATTAGAAAGGAGATTTGTTGCATTAGACAACACAATAACAAATCACTATTTTAGTGTTGGGAGTATTCTAAAAAGTTATAGGCCAATTGCTCATACAATTAAATTAGCGAACAATTCCTGATTCAGTAATTTTATAAAGGACTTATACCAACTGAAAGGAGTGTTATCGATGTTGCTAGCGAAGTAGCACTTGTTAACAAAACACTAAACGCATTTTAAATATTGGTCACTGGCATCTAACTCCCAATAGTTCAACCCTAGGATATAATTTTTGACCTAATGTGTTAGTGAGATAAACATCTTCTCTCTCAAAAAACGTATGGAAGATCTCACTACACTTGTCTGTAGAAAACTGAAGTCAACAAAGGCTTATGGAATATATTTAGTAGTAGGACACCCAACAGATATATGTCCCACATTACAAGAAGACTCAACATAATAAGTTAATACAGTATGCAATTTTTCTGGACAGATTCAATGTCAATACAATCCATACTCAAGCATGTACAAACTTGGCTGAAGAGATTATCCAAATTTTTGATACAGTAATACATCGGTATATCAACCTATGACTAATGTTTAGCAATATTAAAAATCACATCCTTCGAGACAACCATAACAAGTCCAAATTCCTGATTCAGGTATGTCTCTTGAGGACATTGTTAAAGCATTGGCTACTAATATCGTTAAATTCCAATAGGAAATAAAAACTAGTATTCAAAATTTAGAAAATCAGATGGGTTAGTTAGCCATAATGATCAGCCCTTTGGAATCACAAGGTTCGAGTAAACTGCCATTGTAAACCATAGTGAATCTTAAGGAAAATTCTAATACCATTACATTACAAAGTGGAAAGCAAGTGGAGTAGCCCATGAAAACCCCACCTACAATAAGCTCCCATACCAAAGATGTTGAACATACTGAAACTAAGAAAAGTGTGCCCATGTCTAAGGATGAGTTACATTCTCCTTTATTCATACTTCCTCCTTTTCCGGAAGCATTAAAGGATGAAAAGAGATGGGAGCACAATATTGATTTATATGAAACATTTCGAAGATGTGAGGTAAATATTCCCCTTTTGATGTAATTGAACAAGTGCCTAAATATGTTAAATTCTTGAAGGAACTTTATATGATGAAAAGGAGACAAAAGATAAAAAGGATTGAGAAGGTAAGACTAGGGATAAATATATCTGCAATTATTCGAAAAACTATTCCAAAAAAGGTGTAAAAACCAATGTATGTTTTCTATACTATGCCCTATTAGAGGATCTAAGGTGGAAAAAGCAATACTAAATTTAGATACATCTATAAACATTGTGTCCTATTTTATTTATTCAACTCTCAACTTAAGACTCTTAAAAAAGATGGGACTGGTAATTCAGTTAGCAAATATACCTAATGTATATCCCAAAGGATTAGTAAAAGATGTTCTTGTACATGTTAAATACAAATTGATTTTTCCTGTTGACTTCAATGTCCTAGATATGGAAAATGATGACCAATCAACACCCATTTTATCAGGAAGACCATTTTTAAAGACAACCAAAATAAGAATTAATATCTATAATAGTACTTTGACTATGGAATTTGGTAAGGATATTATTTAGTTTAATATATATGATTCAATAAGGTAACTTGATGATGATTTTCTTGTCCTTGTAGTTGATGTTTTGGATTTATTAATGCAAAACTAGTTGGAGGCTAATAGGAAGGATGAGTTAGATACAACTATGGGGGGAAAGTCTTTTTAATGAAGAAGATACTAATATTTCCCTGATTTTTTTTTTGTAAGATTGTATGACATCCTTGGACAATATACAGAGGTAAAATAAGTGTCGATAGTATAGTATATGGACTTGGGCATCCTCATAACTAGTGACTAGCTCGTCCCTTCAGTGGTACAAGCACCAAAATTAGAGTTAAAACACTAATGGAACATTTAAAATACGTGTTCTTATGAGAAGGAGACACTCTGCTAGTAATAATCTCCATCAAGTTAACATTCACAGAAGAAAAGAGATTAATATAGGTTCTAAAGAACTTTAAAGCAGTCACTGGATGGACAATAGTGAACATCAAATTTATCATCCCTTCTTTAAGCGGATGAAGCATCAAAGGCAACCGCAAAGAAGATTAAACCTTCCAATCATGAGTTGGTGAAGAAAGAAGTCTTGAAGCTTCTTTAAGTGGGTATAATTTCCACATCTCAGATAGTATGTGGGTTAGCCATGTACAAGTGGTTCTAAAAAAGACAAGAATTTCAGTTGTCATAACTGATGAAGGATATTTAGTTCCCACTAGGGTCCAAAATTAATGACGAGTTTGTATCAACTATAGGAAGTTAAATTCAATGACTTGGAAGGACCATTTCCCTCTTCCCTTTATTGATCAAATGATGGAGAGATTAGTTGGTAAAGCATTTTATTATTTTCTTGATGGTTTTTCATGGTACTTTTAGATTGCAATTACTCTTAAAGACTAGAAGAAAATGAATTTCACTCGTCATTTTGGAACTTTTGCATATAGACGCATAACACCTGACACTTGCAATGTGTCAGCCACTTTCTAAAGATGTATGGTAAGTATTTCTCAGATTATGTAGAACAAATCATTGGATTCTGTATAGTTACATGGACATTCTTTCGATGAGTGCTTGAATAATTTAAGATCTAAAAAAGATGTATGAAAACTGACCTAGTTCTAAATTTCAAAAAAAATGTCATTTTATGGTATAATAAGGTACAATTTTGGGATACTTTATCTTGTGTAAAGGAATTAAAGTAGATAAGGCCATAGTAGATATTATTCAATCTTTTCCTTAACCCGTTAGTGCTTGTTTCTTGGCCATGTAGATTTCCATCGAAGGTTCGTCAAAGATTTTTTAAAAACGACATCCCCATTGTGCAAGTTACTCTAAAAAGATGTATTTTTTAACTCAATGATGAAAGTAAAGAAGCCTTTGACAAGATGAAAAATCTGTTAATTTCAGCACCTATTAGTTAACCGTTTAAAGAAGAGCTTCCGTTCAAACTTATGTGTGATATTAATAATAAAGCCATAGGAGTTATCTTGGGGAAACGAATGGAGAAAGTGCCCCGTGTCATTTACCACCATCCATGACTTTAAATGACACCTATAGAAATTATTCAACAACTGAAAAAGAGTTGTCGATGGTTTTTTTTGGAAAAATTTTGATCTTACTTATTAGGAACTAAAGTTATTGTTTTCTCTGCTCATGTAACTCTTAAATATTTGTTATAAAAAAGGAGGCAAATTAATGAGATGGATCTTATTGCTAAGTGAATTTGACTTAGAAAACAAAGATAATAAGGGAGCAAAAAATCAAGTGGCAGATCATTTGAGCTAGATATCCTATTCTCACACAAATTTTGATTTGCAAGTAGAATTCTTGGATGCGCAATTATTCGCTAAAAATGTTTAATTACCCTGGTATGCAAATATAGTAAATTATTTGGTTACTAATATACGACCTGCAAATTTATCAAAAACTTAAAAGGATAAGATTAAGAATGATGTTAAGCACTACATATGGGATGATTCTTATTTGTGGAATCATTACTTCGATCAAGTAATACAAAGATATATACCTGAAAATGAGTTCTCATCTATCCTCACATTTTTTCATTTTTATGCTTGTGAAGGACATTTTTGGTGATAAATAAATGGCAAGAAGATTTTAGAATGTAATTTCTTTTGGCCTTCGTTATTTTGAGATGTATACTTGTTCTATAAAGCTAGTGAGCAATGTCAAAGAACAAGTGATACCACTTAAAGAAATGAGATGTCACGAACCCAATTTTAATTTGTGAGCTTTTTTATGTTTGGGGTATCAACTTCATGGGACCTTTTCCCGCTTCTTTTAATTTTGTTTACATCTTATTAGGTTTCAACTATGTGTTGAAGTAGGTGGAAGCAAAAGTCACCTGAATTGATGATGCCAAAGTGGTTGTAGGTTTCCTTAAATCTAACATTTCTATAGATTTGGTATTCCACGTGCTCTGATCAGTGATCAAGGTAAATATTTATGCATCCAAATGGTGGAGGTAATCTTAAAGAAATATAACATGACTTATAAGATCGATACATCATACCATCTGCAAAAAAATGGCCAAGTTGAACTTTCGAACAACGAAATCAAATCAATCATTAAAAAAATGGTTGGACCAATGAGAAAAGATTGGATCTTGTGAATTGAAGATGCACTTTGGGTTTACCAAACAACTTACAAGACATCAATTGGTATGTCACCCTATAGGTTTGTATATAATAGGGCTTGTCATCTACCTATTGAATTGGAGCACATAGCATTTTAAGTTGTTAGGCATGCAATAAGAACTTTGATGAAAGTAGAAATTATAGAAAATTGCAAGTATAGGATCTTGAAGAAATTCGTAACAATTCTCACGAAAATGCGAGAATATATAACGTGATATAAAAAACTTTACTTGACAAACTCATTGCTTGAAAAGTCTTTTCCATTGGTAGAATTTGTCCTTTATCACTTTAGGATTTAGCGCTCTCTAGGTAAGTTAAGATCTCAATGGACGGGACCCTTTATTATAATTAATATATTTCCACATTGTTGACATAGCGATAACACTACTCAAAATAATTATATCTAAAACTATAGCAGTGATGAGTTTAGGTCGATCCCATAGAGAGTGTATGTAAAGCTTTTGAAATGAAAATAATCGATGTTTAGGTTTGGGAGGTTTTGCTTGTTTTTTAAATAAGAAAATAAAATGAAACTAAACTAATGAAAACAAATTAAAGAAAACATTCAAAAATGATGAAAAGTGATGAATATGTTAGGGACACAGTCATCAATTCAATCTCGTCCTACGCACAGTTGAACATACTTCATTGAATTGTTGTTCTCACATCTCTCCTAGCAACTATTAATCGTAGGTTAACGATAAGCTCTATTAACCCCAGTTTTCCCTTAGGTCGTGTTTAATTAAGATGAGATCGTTAATTAAACCTAGCTATAGAACAACCTAGAACAAGCTCTCCAGATTTAATTGGATAGCCACATTACAAGTTAGGAAAACAAATTAATTAAAGCAACAACCATACAAGCTCGGGTCATTTAACCTAGGTTTTGTTATCCATAATTATTTGAAACCATTAGTTGCCACAAATGAATCCAAACACAACAATTACGAATTGTATTCAAGATTCTAGCATAAATCTCAAACATAACAATTACGAATTATATTCAAGATTCTATCAATGGGTTCGTAATAAAAAAATCAAATAGAGCATTCAATTATTCTTACACGAGACCCAAACATTAAACATAAGATAACATAACCAATCCCTAAGAGAGAAGGAACAACAAATACATTCTTTGGTGTCGATATCGCCTCCGAACTAGAGTCAAAAAGCTAGCCCTCCATGGGTCTCCAAATAAATGGAGCTTTGCCCCTTCTCTTCTTCAAAATTGAGACCTCCCGACTCCAAAACTATTCCTCCAACTTTTCATAGTTGTCTGTCATCATATTATGTCTATTTATATTAAAAAGTAGGGTTTTGGGTGGACATATGGCAAAGTCATGGGCGTGACTTGGTATGTCATGCCCAGCTCATGGCCATGACAATTTACTCTACATCTTCATGCATTTTTTGTCTCCTCTTACTCTAATCCTTCTTCTTCTTGTTCCATGAAGACAAGTAAGTGTGAATATCAAGAAAACGGTTCAAAGATTGTGCTTTCGACTCACTTTAGCTCTTTCGCTTCCAAATTGTACCTAAAATCAAATATGAACTAAAATAAATGTTTTAAGCATTTCATAGCATTAATCACAAATTGTTATGCAAGAAATGTATAATCAATTAAGCATATATCAATTATGCATTTGAAATCCAAAGTATGTTTAACCCCAAAGTACTTAACGAGAATGTCAACAATATAACAGTAGAGGGAATAGACTTAACATATCCAATTTACCATGACAAATGAGCTACAACATCGTCGAGCCAACGATGTTAAACCAAACGTTCTTAAGAAGCACCATAAGCTTATATTTTCCTTGCCTTCTAGACTAAAGAGTAGTAGAATTCAAATGAATCAATAAAGAAAACTAAAGAATGTAAGATGCTTTGAAGATACACAACCATATAGGATTTTACATGCTCATGTAAGTACTTGGACACGCCTGTGTGTCTAGTGCGTGTACCTAACTGTAAACGTGTGTAAATGAAGGTATTAATTCATGAATATATATGATTGTGTGGGATTTTACACACCTGAGTAAGTATCTGGACACGTCCGTGTCCCTGAAGCATGTGCCCAACTATAAACGTGTGGAAATGAAGGTGCTTATTTCTGAAGATATAAGGCCATGAGGATTTTAAATGCCCACGTAAGTACCTGAACATGCCCGGGTCCCTAGAATGTGTACCCCACTGTAAACATGTGGAAATAAAGGTGCTAATTCATGAAGATACATGGTCGTATAGGATTTACATGCTAATGTAAGTACTTGGACATGCTCGAGTCCCTAAATCGTGTACCCAACTGTAAGCGTGTGGAAATGAAGGTTTCGTGAAGATACACGATCATGTGAGATTTTAAATGCCTATGTAAGTACCTAGACATGCCCGTGTTTTTAGAGTGTGTACCTAATTGTAAATGTGTATAAATACCTGTCGTAACATCCCTCTCAGAGGTGCAGATGCAGCCGTAACAAATTGTTGAATGTGATACTGTTATACCTGCTGCATCACCATCCAATTTTCCACCAAACCCATCCTTAACTAATTCTCAACCAGTGTTTTAAAAATCGGATCGAATATTAAATCGATTAAGGAAAAGATTTAAGGTTTAAAGGTTCAACCGGTATTAAACTGCTATAAAACAGTATATAATAAATAAGAAGTAAAAATTATACGAATAAGTATAAAATATAGTATAAAATAAAAGACCTTATTGAAATAAAAATGCACTAATAATGCTTATTAGTATATAATAAATTAATAATAAATCTAATAATTTAAACTAAGATTGAATCTAACATAAATTTGAAAATAATAACAATAATAATAATAATTGTTTGTCTATATTATCATTTATTTAAAACGTCATAAAAGTTTAAATATGCTTAAAGAAAATCAATAGAAAGGACTCTAATTTTATTACAACTTCTTTTTTAATGTCCTTTAAATATGCTTATTTATAGTTTAAATATTAGTTTTTAACACATTCATAAATTATTTTAAGCAAAATTACTTATGTATACTAATTAATAATTTAATTTATTAAATAAATTCATGATAAAATAATAATTGGTTTCTAACAATAATAATTTAAATCTTTTAATTTCAATATAAGGAGATAAATAAAGACTCTAAATTTTGACAAATATAATTTATTAGTGAAATTATATAAATTTAGTATTTTTAAGGATCAAATAGTAATTCATTTTTAAAAATAATAATCTTAAATTAAAAATTAAAATATAAAGAAATAAATAGAGAATATAAATTTAAAATATAAATTTTATAAGTTAAATTATGTGAGAGAGTTGAAAAAATAAATTTTATTAAAATTCAAAATATTGCATTTGTCAAAAGTTAATTAACAGTGACAAAAATGAATAGGTTAGTGTGCGAAGCTATTTGTGGTGGGTCCCACATCAAGTGGGTCCCACGTTATTAAAGATGGTGGGTTAACTTAACCGATTTTTTAAGAAAACCGGATGGTTTTCTAAAGAAACTGGCTGGCTTATTACTTAACTGACCGGTTTTTTATCATACAGGTTATTAGTACAAACCAGATTGAAAATTTGGCCAGTTTATATTTAGTTTGTTAGAACAGGCCGATCTGATCTGATTTTAACATCATTGTTCTCAGCAACTAGAACCATGTTAAGATGGGCCCTCGTTACGATCCAGAACATAAAAGGCAAAGAAAATGGAGTTAGCTAGTAAATTAAAGCTTAAAATTGAAGGATTCAATGTCTCCCAGGATGAACATGATAAAACTTTATGAGTGCAAATTATATGCTTGTAAGTATTTTCATACCCATACCATAGAAGAATTGAAAATCAAAGATGAATTTAAAGCATTAATAAATCACTTGATATGCTATTTTTAATGTTTAATCATCTTTTTTTTGTTGAACTGAAAAAGGAGTTTTACACAACTTTACAGTTAAATGATGAGCTTGATCTTAAACTTTTTTACAAAGGTCACTATAGAGTTTAGGAAGATGGGAAGATAATTCTCTTTTTTAATTGTTGAATTTAATATTGAAATGGAGCTTGTTAAAGATTGATGCTTAAAAAGATTTGTTCATAAATTCAAAATGAGATTATTCTTCTAACTTTCAACCTATTGAGTTATCGAGTGAATGATCTGTTGATTTTGCATCTTATAACTCAAGTTCTTCAAAAAGTTTATACCCAAAGAAACCCATCTTGGAATATTTACAATGTTTTTCATGCTATAACTTTTCTAGACAGCGAGACGGTGTAAAGACATTAGCCAATGTTGAATTTTTTTGGTGTACGAAACAAAATAATGTAGCAAACCTCAGGTGTTGGTTATGAAATAACTGAGTCGTTAACTAATTCGCAGATTATCCCAAATTTTTCTTCGCGCAAGTAAATAAAAATCACAATTGCAAAATAATGAAAACACTGACGTTTGGTAACGCAGTTCGGCACACTTTGCCTACGTCTGCGGGGCCTTCACCCAGATTAAACTCTTTCACTGTAGTTCACAAAAAATTACACAAGATTGATCTATCTCGTAAGACCCAATCTATGTAACCGACCCACAACCTAACTACCCGTGAAAGATCTTCACGCCCAATAACACGACCGACTCGTGTTAACCTCGTCAGAAGATTTTTCTAACTATTTCCATTCAAAAGCAAAAACAAATAAAACAAGAAAGCAACAATTTCAGATCTGAAAATCTTCACCGAAAAGGCCAAGTAGCAGCACCGACAATATTTGTACCAATCTGTGACGAAACCTCCTTTGTGCTGCAAACATCAATTAATTCAAATCACCCAGCAAAAACATCAACCGCACATCACCCTTGGACTGCTTGCTGGAGATAAAAAATAATGTAACTATACTGCTGCAAAACACCCCACGACAATTAACTCAATCAAGAGAATAAAGCTCAACAGCGCAGCAGCCAAAAATCCCTTCACAACACACTATCGTACACACACATAAATCAGAAGGTATTTTCAGATCAAAAGAAGATGCCCTACTCAATAATCCACGTCAGCCCAGAAGCAATCCATCAATCCCCATTATTCACGCAATTGCTAAAATTTCCTTGAAATAATCCTTTTCTATTGTGTCGTTAACACCAAAAAAATAACAGCCTATACGCCAACTCTAGAAGCCCTACACATCCTTGCCACATCAGCTGAGAACCATACCACTTATCCACGCAACCTTCCTAGATATTCCCTTAAAGGATTCTTATTCAAATAAGGATAGTATAGGATAGGCTATCAACCACCAAAGACAATGCTAATTGATAATATATTTCCAATTCAAATTCCAAGCACTATCCACTTCCAAAAGAATGCAATCTTCAATACTCAATCTCCAATTAAGGCACATCTTCAAGTATTATGGAAATTTTCATGTCTAATTAAAATGCCAAAAATAAAAATAGGATATATGTTAAATAAATCCTAACAGGTTCATTACACAATTTTCGTATATGATTTAAAAGAAAAATAAACCATTAATGATAGGTTCAAAAATCATACAACTAACTGTGAATTTGGATTTACTTGACTTTTCTCATACTGATGTGTACATTGCTTGTGAAATAAAACTCTTGGATCTCAATTGTTTAACCAAGATGGGTATCAATACACAATAATTCAATGGCAACTTCGATTTTGTTTCATTTGGACCAACTGTTATTAGTTTAAGAACATTTTGATACAACAAACCTTTAGCTGTAAAATGTCCATCTACCAATTCCCAAGATGATGTCCCTTCCTTTTCCTCAACTCAACTAACTACCCTAGCTCGACTGAAAAAATGAGAGTACATTGTATCAAATGAAACATGAACTGATGACTTTCTTCTTAGGCCAAGGGTTCCGCCCCCCCTTTCCACCTTCTCCATATGTTTGTCGTTTATTCCCACCACCCCAAAAGAAAGATGGCAGTTTTTCTTCTCTACTGGTTTACTTTCTATTTTTATTTAATTTCAACATTGAGGGCAATATTTTAAATAGGTGTGGGCGTGGGGATATTATTGCTTGTTCTAATTTTTTGACATTTTTTGAATGTTTTAGTATCTTTTTTGTCTTGTTTGTGCCTAATACTTTTGGAAGTTAATGAAATAAGATTTTCCAAAGAAATTTTAGCTAAAATATTTTAAATGAATTGGAATATATGTGCAAATTAAGACCTAAACTGATTAAGGTGAAGACTAAACGCATTAACAAGTTGAAATAGTTAGGGTATGCACTCCAACAAATCAAGACACTTGATTAATGAAGTATAACATAAGGATTAGGTGAATTTGTTTGAAACCTCTAAGCATTTGAGCCTTGAAGGATAAAAACATCATATGTGTGTGTGTGTGTATGTCCATTTCTATTTGGTTTTTGATTCTCTGTTATTTAGATACCCCTAGAACCTGCAATTAACCAATTTGAATTGCTATAATATATGAGAACTTAAATATAAAAAAGGCCTTCCTGAATTTAGCCACTTAACTTTAAAATTCACCTTGCTTAATTATCTTTAGTTTAATCCCTTTGAGTCATTTTAAAATCCTTCTTCCTTGTGTTTTGAACCCACATCTCAAACATAACCTATAATATCTCTTATCACTCAACTACATGTTTTTAATAAGGTATTCTTTGGCTATTTGAGGAATTAGATGTGTCTTTGCTCTAAATTTTGTTTTCCAAGCTACTCATTTTGTATTCAGTTTATTTTTATATGGCTGCCCATTAATGCTTAAAAAACAATAATAGAATTATTTCATTAATAGTATATTGATAAATAAGTACTTGATCATATTCATATTCTTAGCAATACACTTTATTTGAATGCCTTATGCAATATGTATGGTTTTAACATATAATTCTCCCTTTCTAACCCTTAACCCAAGCCCCATTACAACCAATTAATCAAATTCCTTTTGATTCATACCTTCATACGATCATAGTGAGAGAAATTTGGTGTATTTGCAAGTATATAGTAGTGCATTCCTTGTGAAAAGAGTTTGAGAGTGAACACTTAAACCTAAACACTTACGTGAAAGAGTGAACACCATGAGGAATTTCATTAAGGCTTTGGACATACTTTTGATTGAGATTGCCTTTAATTGTATCTATTCATATTTTTTGGTGACAATCAACTTTGATATGTGTTGACTCTTTTTCAGTCTAATTCTTAAAAAGTATGCATGGCTTAATCTCATGAGAAGTGGTTAGGTAAAAACTATTTAGCTATCTTGTTTTATTAATTTCTCATTTGCTTAAGAACAATTTGGGATTAGGTGTGGGAGAATTTGATGTTCCATAATTTTGCCTTATTTTTAGCATTCAAAATCTTTCATAATCTATCTTAATATGTTCAAACCCTAGTATTTGGTTTATTTTTGCAGGATAAAAGTTGAAGATGGTATTTAAATGGAAAAAGAATTAGGCCTTAATCCAAATTCAAAATTATAAATATAGGAGCAATCTCAAGAATAATCAAGGTAAATTAAGGAGATTTGGGCTAACAAAAACATTTTATTTTGCAAATCGTAAAAATAGTATAGTGAGATCTTAGGCGCGGACACACTTAATGCAAACTGCAACTTCCAAACTTCAAATCTACAAGAGAAAAATATGTTAAAAATTTGTTTAAAACCTTATCTTGGCTAGATCTAGGTGAAAATTAATAAAGTTATGATCAGGGGATCCAAAGAACCACAACTACGAGATTTCCACATAGGTTTCAATGGCTATAAGTGGAGCCAAAATGTGAAGGAGAAGACATCCAATTTCTAGCCACTTTTTCTAGCTTCTTAAAGTCATCTTTCCCCTCCTTTCTTTAGTAGATACTAAAGTAGTCTTTCTTTATATGCTAATTGTCGGAATGATCATTAGTGGCTAAGTCTTTTATTCTTGGTTAAAGAAAGTGGAAGCCCTTTTTGGAACTTTGAAGATTGAAAGGCAATTGTGTCTTATAGTGAAGTATTTTATTTACTCATGTATTGAATTGTTCTTTTATGTTTTTTATTTTATGATAACTTTTTGTTAATTTCCAATATGCAAAATTAGTTTATTGGTTAAAATAATCATTTTCTGTATTAAAGTTTGAATATGTAAAAGTTCAAGTCTTTTAATCATTTGTAGTAACTAATAGTTTTAATTTGCTGCGTTAGAAATTATAATCCTATGAAAAACATTAAACTAGATTAAACACAATCGTGAATGTTACGTTATCTCACTTCAATGGCCTTTCTTTTCTTAAAGCTATCGTCCAATTAAATTTTAGATTGTATCTAAGGTTATTAAGAGATAAGGGTTTACTAAATTATATGTTTTTGATAAACTAATCCTAAGGAAAGACAAAATTTAGTACCGTATCAAATATATGATTAATGAAATAATTATTTTTGTGCCAATGATCATTCGTAGTTCTAAGGGTGGAAGTAACTGTATACCAAGGTCCGTTTTATTGAAAACTCTCACTTTATTACTTTCTTTATTTTATTTATTGCAAAGTTGATCAATCCCCTCCCCTCTACTAATTATTTTCTTTCGCAATGATTGGTAATTAAAAATTTCTCGAGAGATCAACTCTTACTTTCCTTTATTACTTTTGTTTAATTTCAAGAATTTAGGAATTAAATTGGGGTACCTATAATAGTTCCACCAAATATCATTGAAATTCTATAAATAATTTATCCCACGTATTTAATGGATTTTCTTTTTAAGTTTGTGTCGGCCCTAAAAAAATTCTTTGTAATTTGCTCTAATTAATTACAAAACAACCTTATAATTCTATAATACAATATAAATTAGACCATTGATCTTTTGGGGCTTGAAGAACTTTTTTAATCAACTAAAAGTTGTCGGTAGTCTTAAATACTTGTTATGAGCTTCAATCTTTATGAACTTTAGTACTTGCAGTATTTGTCTTCTTTTATCTGTATTGACATAAGGGTTTAAATAAATTTCCAACTTTTGCCTATTGATTTTTAACTATAAACTCCTTCATACTCTTTTAAAAGGGTTATAACAATTTTTGCATTCACTAAGGTAGCTTTCACAAATACTAGATTATCATTTGTGAAGAGGAGGTTAGTTAATAGTGGAGCTTTGTAGCAGATACAAATTACTTTCAACTTGGTTTTGATGTTACATTTGTTGATTAAGTATGAAAACCCTTCTACATGAAACAGTAACATATAAGGTGACAAAGGATTAACATGTATAATGCCCATTACAGCTTTAAAACATTCACTTGGATACCTATTAACTAATTACTAAAGTAATATAACTCATAATTAGCTTCACTCATTTTTAATTAAACTAATTAAAACCAAGATGCAACATACTTTTTTTTTCAAAAACACCCATTTTATTCTACTATGAGCCTTTTCCATATCAAGTTTTAAGGACAAACTCCATGTTTCCCTCTTTTTTTGCTCTTCATATAGTTGTGTACTTTGAATCTGAGATGTTATATGAAATCATTCTTTATGGTATAAAGGTATATAGAGTTTTGTCAATAATAGGGGGAAAACAACTTTCAACCCATTAACAATCACTTTAGAAACAAGCTTATACATGATATTGTAAATACTATTAGCTGAAAATCCTTTACGTATTTGAATGTTTCTTTCTTAGAATTAAGACTATATGTTTTGTTGTATTCATCTAGGTCTTTTCCCTCATTAAAGACATAAGATTGCTTTTTAGCATCATCTATGGAAACATACTAATATTTTTGTAAAACAAGGTTGACATCCCATCAGGTTCTAATGCATTAGAATTTTGACTTTGTTTCAATGTTGTTAAAATTTCAGCTAACACAAAAGGGACTATTAAATATTTATTAATGTTTGTTAAGACTTCCCATTTTATCTTGCTTAAAACCTTATCCATCCCTCTTAATTTTTGTGTTTAAAGGAGTTGTTGAAAATAACTACCAAAGATTTATCAAATCTTCTTCTCGTCTTGATATGTCACTTTATTGTTGTGATGTACTTTTTTAGTTTTACATTTGTTAAAGATTGCAATTTTTGTACATTTGTTAAATTGATTTATTTTTATCCAAATTATTAAGTTATATTTTTTCATATAAAGATCATTTATACTAAAATTATAGATAATATACGTTACAATTTCTTTCAAATCATATTT
>JAOSBL010134300.1:0-16034 GCA_027568915.1 Erythroxylum roraimae | reverse complement strand
CCGAAAATAATTCGGGTAATACCCGAATTACCCGAAATTTGAAATTTTTTTACCCGAATTAATTCGGGCCGGGCCGGATAATCGAGCCGGCCCGAATAATGCTCACCCCTAGTATCCGTAGCATCTTTTATGGATCCTGTTGAAATTGATGCTTTCGTTAAAGCAAAGATCAAAATAAAGAGTACGGTAACTTCATGATCTCATGAGCAAGAGACAGAAGTTGCATTATGATTGAAAGAGTTAACCTACTTATATATCCTTTTGAGACTTGGCAACATGTTTTCATAATTTTATGAGATTTGGATCAAGTCATTAGACCCTTCAACATGTAAACACAATGGCAACAATAGATTTGTGATAAATGTAAAATGTGTTCCTTTAAACTCATGTAATGTAACAATTTTTTATTTTTTAAAATATTTTCTTTAATAATATTATAAAGTAACTATAATGGTAATTTGTTGTCATATATGTAAACAGGCAACTAAATAAAAAATATTTGCCTTAAAATTTTTTTATATGCAATAACTAAAATTGTTGTTTTTTAAATAACAATTAAAGTGTTATTATTTTAAATTATAAATCATGTATTTTTATAAAACAAAAACAATTTTCAACAAGTTATTTAAGATGTTAAGAATATATAATTGATAGAAAATTATATATAGTAGAGAAATCTTTAAAAGTTGTTATAATTCTCTTGGAATAAATACATTAGGCGCCAAAATGTGTTGCCTTTAGAGTTCCCCCTTATTTTTCACACAAAACTCTATAAAAATGGAGGCTAAAAGTGAAGTGGCTACTCACAAGTTGATGAAACTGTTTTTTCTTAATTGCTATATTCTTCCGCATAGGTTGTCGATAGGTGAAGCAATCAATTGTACAAGTGCAAGAATAAGCAAATACCTTTTTGTGCCAGTCTAGTTAAGGGAATTAATAAGTACAAAGGTTCAATGGTTTCTTAACTATTTTTGTTTTTCCACTCACAAGTTAATGAAGGAGCTCCTACTTTTAATATTCTTTATGGGGAATGCCTATTTGAATTAGCATTGTTGTCTTTAATTTAGAGAAGGAAAAGTTGAAGATTCTTTTAGATAAATGCAGATGGATTCCTCAATTTGGTTTTTGATTTGCTCCATTTTGGAAGAAGCAAGCATTTACTGGTTAACTCACAAACTTAGATTGATGTTTTCTCCAAAAAAATCCACTGAACTAGCATAATTGGACATCTAATCTATCTATATAACAATTCAAATTATATGATTTGATTCGAAAGGAATTTTTAGGACTAAATACTCGCCCTTTGCTCTCCCTACATTCCCGACCTCTCCTTAACAGACATTTTAAAGACAAGCAGCTTCTTTTAGAAATAAGCAGCTTTTTTCAGAAATAATTTATGTAGTAAAGATATGTAAACTGGTTATTTGATTTGAGATGGAAGGGCCTTTGAAACTTGTTAAGGTAAGGTACCTTATGTAATTTCTTTTAATTTTCAAGAACATGAAAAAAAAAACAAATTGACCTTTAATGGTTATAGAGGAATTAAAGTAATCAAATGATAATAACTTACCACTTGAAAAAGATTGTAGAATATGCCATAAACAAGGAATTCACTTCACTCGTAGTTATGCATAGTAACTGCAAAGGAACCAGATGCTCTTTTAATTAGCTTACCTGATGGACCTACCATTTAGTTTAAGCTCTCATAGCTTGTTTTGTGCAACGATATTAAGGTTTATTTCTTATCTCTTCCTTTCCATAGAAAGTAACATGAACTCTATGAATTCCAAATGTAATTTGATTCTCAAGTATTATGCCTTAGGAATTGTTAATCGTGCATCATAGCTCACTTTCGATACCATTTTCCTTCTAATTTGTATTGATGGTTGCTTGAATGGACATACTTAGCCTTATTGATGACAACTTAGTGAAGTTAAAATCATAATCTTATTATTTATGATTTACTTTTATGTTTTACATTGTTTTCTTAAAATGAATTTTTCATTACTATAGACAAAACTAATACAACATTTCAGTGATTTCTATGATGCTAGCCTATATACAAGCACTATAGCTGAATATACACAAAGAGGAGTTACATTACAGGGAATAATTCTAAATCAGAGTATTAGCAAAGTTACAATTTCCATCTAGATATCATGCAGGGGTAAGGGTATGATGCAAACTTTTAGCAAAAATTGTGGCTCTAATCCAGTTGACAATTTTGTTAGCTAGCTAGTACTTTCCTTCTTTTGATTTGGTAAATCTTCTATTGTTTCTCTCCTTTCAAAGAGTGTAGATGGTAGTAGTAAAAGTTTCTTTATAAAGTATAGCATTTGACATTCCCTGCTTAGAGCTTCTAATGGCCCAGCTCAAAGTGTTTTCCCAATTATACATGTAGTTGTTACTTTGAATCATATACAAAATCTTGCTCCAAACTACTTTCAAGAATGCACAAAGGAAGAAAAGATGGTCTCTATCTTCCACTTCCATCTTACAAAGTACATAAGTGGAATCCACGTTTGCCTGCCATTGACTCCTAGTCTTGGGTGTATTTTTAATAGTTAGCCAAGTAATCAAGGAGGCTTTAGAATTCAAAAAGTTTCTCCATAAAAGGTTATACTCAGTTGCTTCAGTTGAGCAATTTGTGAAAAGTAGATGACAAGATTTGTTAGAGAAGTTGCCACTTAGATTGAGAGTTCATGTGATTACATCTTTATTCTCCACATCATTTAATTGAGGGAAGAAATTAATAAGAGAACCAAAATTTGCTAAAATTTCCACTCCATTCACCATTTCTGATTAGAGTTGAAACTTTAAGACTCAAAGGAATTATATTCCTCAAATGAAGAATCTCCGGATTGTGGATAATTGGACTAAAGTGTAGCCAATTATTAAACTAAAACTAAGTTTTCTCACAATTTCCAATCCTATGTTTGCTACAATGATATATAAAGCTCTGAAATCTCGTTATCTGATTAAAAATCTAAGAGAACTCCCTTGAATAAGTAGCGTACCAGAAATTGATGTTTTTTTTTCATATTTTACATTGTTTTTGGTGAAGTTGATTTTGATCAAACTGAAAATCTTTAGTATAATTGTTCTTGTATTGTCTTTTCCTACTTAGTATCTGATTTCATCTCTATTCTTGTACCAATGTTATTGATTACATCATATGCATTCCCACCATCCACCAACCTGAGCTAGTTTTCAATAACTTTATAAGATGCCTAGGTCTTCGTGTGACAAGGTATAACATCACCTTCATGTTAGCTCAAAGATTATGATTAACAATTTTGATGATAACTGTACAATATTTTAAAATTCAAATTAGATTTATTTCCTTGTATAATTAACGGTCTTATTCTCAAAAGGAAATAAAATCATAAGAAATATGTTTTCTTTCTTATAGGAACCTTCATTATTAACTTACCTTATTAAAAATGGTTTATCCGAAAGGATCTTACTAATTATAAAGATCGTATATTAGGCCCGTGATTATTGGAAGATTTTTTAGCAAAAATGACATTGAAGTTATTCAGATTTAAATCTATCCAGTTGACTAAGGATATAAGATGAAGCAATGACTAGTTAAAGAAATTGACTATTTTAGGAAGAGTCAGTGTGACTATGAACAACAACTGAACGATACATAAGCTTGTGAAGCTATATTGTTGAAACTCATCAAAAGCATATACATTCTTAAAAGTGATATCTTTGTAAAAAATTCTCTTGTGCATTAGAAAGTAAAATTCTATTGAGAGAGATTACTGAAGCTCATATCGAGCAAGTCTCATTTTTATTTGAGAGCTTGTAAAGGCTAGTGAAATACTACTAGTGTAGAAAGTTGAAGAACTTTGAAAAATATTAACTTGTGAGCTTGGAGAGGCTTGTCAAATTACTACCTAATTTTATAGTGAAACACTCAAGTTGAATACTTGGGGACTGGACATAGGCTTGGGTTGTAAGCCGAACTAGTATAAATCGACTGCGTCCTTCTTCTCTCTCTCTCCTTATCTTTTATATTTTCGCATTATATTTTGTGTGTGTTCATTTTAGTAAGAGGCTCCTTCACTTTTATAATAGGTTCCTTCTATTTTCGACTTGCTGACGATTCTTTTCATTTTAACAAGTGCCTTCTTTTTATTGTTTCAACAAGACCTATACTTTAGTAGGCTCCTGTCGTTTAATAGGCTACTATCGTCTAACTGGCTCCTATTATTTTAATTTTCAACAGGCTGCTGTCTTTATCCAAATTGAAAGTACCTTGCGAAAAAATTTTTAAGTCACACACAATTCACTCTCGTCTTGCGTATATTTGCTTTATCATTTGGTATTAGAGTGAGGCTTCACATTTTTTGTGTTTTACAGAATGTGATAGATCATAACAAACACCTTGAGAAGTTTTGAAGGACAATCCGTCTCAAAGCCTCCTTACTTCAATGGAAACAACTACTTATACTGGAAAGAGAGAATGACCATATATCTCCAATCTGTAGATATCGAAGTATGGCAGGCAATTAGAGTTGGAGATACAATTTCCACTTCTGATAACGTAGAAATATGGATTGATATTGACAGGAGAAATGTATAACTAAAAGCTAAAGCAAAACATCACTTGATATGTGCGTTATCTCCAGAAGAATATGAAAAGATATCCTACTACTCTACAACAAAAGAAATGTGGGACAAACTTCAAGTTACCTTTGAAGGGATGAATGAGGTAAAGAAACATAGAATAAGTCTCCTAGTGCATCAATACAAAACTATTGGCATGAAACAGGGGGAGACCATAGATGAATTCTTCGGGCGCTTCAACAACATCATCATGGTCTTAAAGAACTTGGAAAAGATATATCCTAATGATCAGCTCGTAACGAAGAGTATGAGGTCACTATCAAAGGAATGGAGACCGAAGGTGACAACTTTAGAAACGGAAAAGGATCTAGACACTATCTCTCTTAATTGGCTACGAGAAAATTTGATGATCCATGAAATTGAGCTTAGGCGAGATGAAGGATCCTCATATAGAAAAGGAATGGCACTAAAAGCAACTAACGAATCAAACGGTGATGAAAGTGATGTTGATTTGCAAATAGATGGAGATGACGAATTCAACTTTATGGTCAAAAAATATTCCCGCTTCTATAAAAAGAAGCTCATGAAGAAAAGAGAAGGAAACAAGAAAGCTGGAAACAATAGGTTCCTATTAAAAGGTAGTAGCAGCAATAACACTATACAAAACAATCAAATCATATGCTATCATTGCAAGAAGCCTGGACACACAAGATCATAATGTCCTCTTCTTGAAAAGGAAAAGTCAGAAAATAGAAAATCTAGAAAGCAAGTGATGATTGTAGCCTGGTCAGATGAGGATTCTGAAAACTTTGAAGAAGAAGAGTCAGAAGAAGTCAATAACCTATGCTTCGTGGCTAAATTAGGAGATGATAAGGTATATTATTATGACTTTGATGTTGAAGTTGATGAATTTAAAAATGCATATCATGAATTGTATGATCAGTAAAAAAGGTTAAGTGAAGTATTTTAAAAGTTGAGAAGTCCAAGAGCAATGATGCATCCCTGAAGAGTAAGATTAAATTATTAGAATCAGCAAATGAAAATTTGGTGACCAAGAATACATCTCTTGAGGTTGACTATAAGCAAAAGGTTTCTAAAAATGAAGTTTTGGAAGAAAGAGTAGCTAAGTTGGAAAATACGTTGCTTAAAAATGATTCTGATAAGGTAAGACAGTTGGAAGAAAAAGTCGCCACCTTAGAACTTAAAAAGGAAAAAAGTGCTGGAAAGATCTTATCTCTAGAAAAAGATCTAGAAATTTTCTTTGATGGAAGGAAGAATCTTGATGCATTGCTTAGTAGTGGTAAATGCATTTTTGGTAAGGCTAGAATAGGATACAATGAAAATAATAATATCAAGCCATACAAAAATTTCTTTAATAAATCCAACAGTAGCTATAGCCAAGAACACAGGAACCTGCTAAGTGGCA
This sequence comes from Erythroxylum roraimae, assembly GCA_027568915.1. Classification (NCBI taxonomy): domain Eukaryota; kingdom Viridiplantae; phylum Streptophyta; class Magnoliopsida; order Malpighiales; family Erythroxylaceae; genus Erythroxylum; species Erythroxylum roraimae. The sequence goes on along the minus strand of JAOSBL010134300.1, from coordinate 10,030 downwards.
AAAATTATAACAACTATCATTCGTTGTATTGTGTGATTACTGTGGTAAACATGGTCACATTTTTTATTTATGTAATTTTCGTAAAAAGAAATTATCTCAAATGTATGTTTGGAGACCGAAAGGTCAAACTACTAACCCGAAAGGACCTAGAAAATTTGGGTACCTAAAATGAGATAATGCTTTCTGCAGGTATGTTTCAAAAATGAGATAAGGGAGAACTAATGGATAGTTGATAGTGGCTATTCAAGACACACGATAGGTGAAATATCACATGTCAACTACATTGAAAGAAACGATGGAGGTAATGTTGTCTTTGCAGAAAAAAAAATAAAGGGAAGGTCACCGGAATTGGTAAAATTGGTGATTCTGACTCTACCTCTATTGATAATGTTCTCTTTGTTGATGGTTTGAAACATAACCTATTAGTTGGAATTAGCTATGTGAAAAAGGTTACAAAGTCATTTTTTATGCATCTCATTGTGAAATTGTTGATATTCATAATGATAATATTATGTTTGTTAGCCCTAGAAATCAGAATATATATTGTGCTCAACTTGAAGAGATGTCCTCATAAGGTGTTAAGTGTTTTATCTCCCTAAAAAAGGATTTGTTTATCTGGCACAGAAGATTTGGACATGCTAGTATGAGCATTCTATCAAAATTGTCAAAAGGACTGCCGACCTTAAAGTTCGAAAGCAATCAAGTTTGTGAGGCTTGTTTAAAAGGTAAACAAGTCAGAAGCAGCTTTCCTCATAAAAATAGCATGTCTACAAACCAACCTCTTGAACTTGTGCACATGGATTTATTCGGTCCCACTAGGACTCAGAGTTTTAGTGGTAAACATTACGGTTTTATTCTAGTATATGATTACTCCAAATTTACATGGGTTTATTTCTTATCAAATAAGGACGATGCTTGTGAACTATTTGAGAAGTTTTGCAGAAAAATTAGATAGAGAAAAGGTACTACATCACTTCAATTTGGAGCAATCATGGAGGAGAATTTGATAACAAAAAGTTTAAAGAATTCTGTGATAGCAATGGCATATCTCATAGCTTCTTTTGTCCAAGGACATCGCGACAAATGGAGTTGTAGAGAGAAAGAATATAACATTAGTTGATATGGCCAGGAACATGCTGTGTGAAAGTGGACTACCTCATGGATACTAGACAGAAGCAGTATGTTGGGTCCCGAACTTCTTTCTTATTGAATTAAGCACGATTTATATTTAAGTATGAGGTTTTGATAGAATAAATTTTTCCTGGGAGTTAATTATTATGTCTATATTAGTAGTATTTATTTCATGGGTTAGTTGAATTAAAAGTGGTAAGAATGCATAAAGGGCATATTTAGCATAACACTTAAGCATTTAAGACATAAGGCATAGATGGAAGGGCAAATTGGACATTGCACACTCATTAAGGGTAAAATGGGAAGAAGAAGAGTGGTCTTGCATTTTAAAGAAAGAAGGAAATGAAAATTTGAGGAGAGAAAGAAGAGAAGTCGTGGAGAAGAGAGAAAAGAAAATTCAAGCTAAGGCTTTTGGAGATTTTGAAGAGTTTGAAGACATTGAAGCTAAACAAGTCAGTATAAGCATTAACCCTTCTTGATTTGTTGGATGAAGCATATTTAGTGATAGTTAAAAGTGAAAATGAAGTTGAATATGTGTAGGAAGTTGTTGATGAATGGTATATGTAAATGTTTTATATTTGGTTAATGATCAAATGTAGATTATGAATTGGGTTGTGAATGATATTGAGTTCAAATGAAGTTGAGAATGAAGAGGAAATGAAGTAAAAAGGATGGTTTAGGTATAAGATGGGGTATATGTGAAATGTGGGACGTAAAAGCTGGAAAATGTAGCAAAACACGCTCACTACATAGGCTTCTGTCAAAGTTCACCGCGGCAAACTTTCCTGTATAGAATATGCTTCAGTATTTTGAGCATAACTTTTTCTGTAGTTATCTAAATGGAGTTATTTTTGATTTGGAGTAAACTAGAGACATAGTTCTATAAAGTTTCTGAAGAAATCAAGTTTTAATTCAATCTCTAAGAATTTCAATATTTGGATGGAATTTGGGCACAGAATGTTGTTTTAGTATAAGAACAGTCCAAAAATGTTTAGGGTATAACTTTTAGATTACTCAACCAAATTGAATAATTTTGGTGTCATTAGAAAATTAAGACAATGGGGAACATTTTTCTAGATGAAAGTGTTATCAAATTTCTTTGTTTACCTCATCAAAATGATCATAGAAAATTGACTTGAAGTTCTAGAGTTTTGGAAGGGTTATAGTTCAATTTTAGCATTTTAATTTTTGAAGTTTTTATGAATTTTCATTTGAATTTGGATTGAATGGAAAATTGGTTTATGTTAGGAAACCAACAAAACCCTATCCGAGAGCGAGAGGAAGGGCAAAATTAAGCTTGGATTTTTAAGCGAAATTAGGTGGGTAATGTATTTATAGTTATTGTGTGATTGGGCAAATTCTTGTCTATGTGTATGTATGTCTAAATTGCATGAATTTTGAATTTTTGTGAAGATTTGATAATGCATGATGATTTGCGATTATGTTATACCTATAAAGAGGTTATAACATTTTGTATAAATGAAAAGAAGAAAAAGCATAAAATTATGAGCATATGATAAAATGAATTGAGCATGAATATGTGTTTTTGTTTGGGCAAGAGTGGAACCATTTAGATCGTCACGTGCACGTTGACAAGAGCCTTCTCCCGGCTGCTTGCTTGTGGCATATGAGATCCGAAAAATGGACTCATTTCGTTCATGGTGTAAACTTCAATTTTTCCATTTCGTTCCATGGAACCCTCGAGCCATTTGGTTATGCATTGCATTGATTTATTAAGCATGATAAATGATTTAGAGTTATACATGAATGTTGGAGTAATTATATGAGATGCTTATGTGATAACATGTTTAACTTTGAGACCTTGCACTAGAATTGTTGAATTGATTGAATTGCTAGATATAAATGAGATGGAGTATGTACATATATATACATATGCTTGAATTTGTGACTAATTACTGATGGCTATAAATATATTAGCCACTGAGCTTTATAGTTCAACCCATATTTTTCACTCCTCAGGTGTGGAACAAGACAACAGTTGAACTTTGCAAGGCATCGAAAACTCCAAGATAGCTAGAGGCTTTTGTACTAAGTTAGTGACTATTTTGGATAGCTACATAGGCATATCAACATTGAGCATCGTTTTGTATTCTGTATCAAGCTTTGATGTGTATGATGATATGTAATTAAAGTTGTTTAAACTCTTTTGAATTAGCAATGAAATGAAGTTTCTTTTATGTATGATTATGTTTATCTGGTGGGTGAGTTGGAAGGTTTGAATTATAGAATTGAATGTATGTGTTGTTTAGAATGTTTGAATGTTAGGATTATAGGTTTCGAATTTTGAGGGTTTCGTCGCGGCGAACCTTTCCTGAAGGTATCTGTGTTTCTCTCAGTGACTTCGCCACGACAAAGTACCTAAATTTTGCCGCGGTGTATTTGACCCGAAGGGTGCAGACGCTCACCCTTGAGAGTTCACCTTGGCGAAGCCAGATGTTGGTCGCGGCGAACTTCTCATGTGAGGCGTTCGTCAGCGTTCGTCGTGGCGAACCGGCCACCGCACACGTAATCATTCTTTTTGAAATTTAAATCCTTTTGACCCTCCCCTCGCGCGATCCTTTCCCGACGGCCTCGAATGAAGACAGATGTTGCAGAGTATACTAAAAGATGCTTAATGTGTTAGCAAGTCAAGGCTGAACACTGGGCACCTTCAGGTAAGCTTAAACCTTTGTCTATTCCTGAATGGAAGTGGGAAAAGATTACGATGGATTTCTTGAACAGGAAGCATGATGCAATATGGATGATTGTGGATAAGCTAACTAAGTTAGAATATTTCTTGCCAATTAAGTAGACAGATTCTTTGAATGCTTTGGCCAAGAGGTACATGGATGAGATAATCACGCTTCATGGGATTCCGAGTTCTATAGTCTCGAACAGAGATCCTAGTTTCACCTCCAGATTCTGGGAAAGCTTACAAGAGGCTTTGGGAACTAAGTTGCACTTTAGTACAGCTTTCCACTCACAAACTGATGGACAATCGGAGAGGACAATACAGACACTGGAGGCAATGTTAAAAGCTTGTGTTATGGACTTTAAAGGTTCATAGGATGGTCGTTTACCTTTTATTGAGTTTGCTTACAATAATTCCTATCACTCAGGAATTCAGATGGCACCTTATGAAGCTTTGTATGGTAGGAGATGTAGAACTCCTATTTGTTGGGATGAGGAAGGTGAAAGGAGACTTGTAGGACCTGAGTTGATACAAGTCACAATTGATAAGATTAAATTGGTCAAACAGAGACTTAAAGCAGCTCAAGACAGAATGAAGAGTTATGCGGATGTGCATAGGAAGCAGATGGAATTTGAAATTGGAGACAGAGTGTTTCTTAGAGCTTCTCCATGGAAGGGAGTCTTGAGATTTGGTAAGAAGGGTAAGCTTAGTCTAAGATGCATAGGCCCTTATAAGATCGTTGAGAAGATTGGGCCTTTAGCCTAAAAGCTAGAGTTGCCACTGAAATTGTCTAAGATTCACGATGTCTTCCATGTAACGATGTTGAGAAAGTATCGATCCGATCCCTCAGACATAGTTCAACCTTCGGAGGTTCAACTAAGATAGGATTTGACTTATAAAGGATAACCAGTGGAGATTTTAGACTCGAAAGAAAAGGTTTTAAGAAACAAGACTGTGAAGCTGGTTAAAGTCTTATTAAAGAACCATTCTACAGAAGAGGCAACATGGGAGCCTTTGGAAGCAATGAAGGAGAAGTATCTACACCTCTTTGTGAACTCTGGTAAGAATTTCAAGGACGAAATTTCTTTTAAAAGGGGGAGAAATGTTGGGTCCCGAACTTCTTTCTTATTGAATTAAGCATGATTTATATTAAGTATGTGGTTTTGATAGAATAAATTTTTTCTGGGAGTTAATTATTATGTCTATATTAGTAGGATTTATTTCATGGGTTAGTTGAATTAAAAGTAGTATGAATGCATAAAGGGCATTTTTGGTATAACACTTAAGCATTTAAGACATAAGGCATAAATGGAAGGGCAAGTTGGACATTGCACACTCATTAAGGGTAAAATGGGAAGAAGAAGAGTGGGCTTGCATTTTAAAGAAAGAAGGAAACGAAAATTTGAGTAGAGAAAGAAGAGAAGTCGTGGAGAAGAAAGGGAAAAGAGACAAAAGAAAAATCAAGCTAGGGTTTTTGGAGATTTTGAAGAGTTTGAAGACATTGAAGCTAAACAAGTAAGTATAAGCATTAACCCTTCTTGATTTGTTGAATGAAGCATATTTAGTGATAGTTAGAAGTGAAAATGAAGTTGAATATGTATAGGAAGTTGTTGATGAATGGTATATGTAAATGCTTTATTTTTGGTTAATGATCAAATATAGATTATGAATTGGTTTGTGAATGATATTGAGTTGAAATGAAGTTGAGACTGAAGAGGAAATGAAGTAGAAAGGATAGTTTAGGTATAAGATGGGGTATATGTGAAATGTGGGAAGTAAAAGCTGGAAAATGTAGCAAAACACGCTCACTACGTATGCTTCTGTCAAAGTTCGCTACGGCGAACTTTCATGTATAGAACATGCTTTGGTATCCTGAGCATAACTTTTTCTGTAGTTATCCAAATAGAGTTATTTTTGATTTGGAGTAAACTAAAGACATAGTTGTATAAAGTTTCTGAAGAAATCAAGTTTTAATTTAGTCTCTAAGAATTTCAATATTTCAATGGAAGTTGGGCACAGAATGTTGTTTTAGTATAAGAACAGTCCGAAAATGTTTAGGGTATAACTTTTATATTATTAAACCAAATTGAATAATTTTGGTGTCATTAGAAACTTAAAACAATGGGGAACATTTTTCTAGATGAAAGTGTTATCAAATTTCTCTGTTTACCTCATCAAAATGATCATAGAAAATTGACCTGAAGGTCTAGAGTTTTGGAAGGGTTATAGTTCAATTTTAGCATTTTAATTTATGAAGTTTTTATGAATTTTCACTTGAATTTGGATTGAATGAAAAATTGGCCTTGATCCACGTCAATATATTCTTGGAGATCCCTCTAAAAGATCATCGTTCAAGAACAACTTTGTGGCTCTCATCTCACAATTAGAACCAAAGTCTGTTAAAGAAGCTCTTATTAATGAGAATTGGGTCTCAACTGTGAAAGATGAGCTAAGTCAGTTTGACAAGAACAAAGTATGGAATCTAATGCCTCATCAACAAAACAAGTCAGTTATTGAAATTCAGTGTGTTTTTTAAAACAAACTTGACAAAAATGATAAGGTGGTAAGAAACAAAGCTAGACTTGTAGCTCAAGGTTACAATCAAAAGAAGGTATTGATTTTGATCAAACATATGCCCCTGTTGCTAGATTGGAATCAATTAGAATTTACTTGCCTTTACATGCTATAAAAATTTCAAGTTGTTCCAAATGGATGTTAAAAGCATTCTTAAATGGTTACATTAACGAAAAAGTATTTGTTAAGAAACCCCCAGGTTTTGAAGATAGAAACCATCAAGATTACGTGAAGAAGTTATCGAAAGCTTTGCATGGTTTAAAGCAAGCTCCTCAAGCATGGTATGAGAGGTTGAGTAACTTTTTGCTTGAGAATAGCTTTAAAAGAGGAACAGTCAATGAATCCTTATTTATTAAGAGAAAGGAGAATGATTTACTCATAGTGCAAATATATGTTGATGACATAATATTTGGTGCTACTAATCCATCTTTCTTTAAAGAATTCTTAACATTAATGCAGGGGGGGTTTGAAATGAGCAGAAAGGGAGAATTGTCATTCTTTCTCGGATTACAAATCAGACAAACAGAAAAAGGAATCTTCATCAGCTAAGACAAATACACAAAGGAACTCATCAAGAAATATCATTTTGAGAATGCCAAACCAATGGGTACTCCAATGTACACTGTAACTAAACTTGATCAAGACGAAGAAGGCAAAGCTACGGATAAGACAAAAAATAGAGGAATGATTGGATCACTACTATATCTTACAAGCTCAAGATTAGATATTATTTTTAGTGTGTGTCTTTGCGCACACTTTCAATCAAATCCAAAAGAAAGTCATCTTTAAGTAGTTAAAAGAACATTTCAATATCTCCATAGAACAATGGGTTTTGGACTATGGTATCCAAAAACTGATTCATTTGACATAATGAGCTATTGTGATGCTGATTATGTAGGTGATAAAGTCGATCAAAAAAGCACAAGTGCTCACTGTCAATTTTTTAGAGGATATCCAGTATCTTGCTCCTACAAGAAGTAACATTACACAACGCTTTCTACAAATGAAGCAGAATACATAGCAACTGCTAGCTGTTGTGCTCAAATTTTATGGATGAAGCATCAACTACAAGATTTTTCTCTAAAATTTTCTCATATTCCTATATTATGTGATAATACGAGTGCTATAAATCTTTCTAAAAATCCTGTGCATCATTGTAGGACTAAGCATATAGAAATCAAACATAATTTTCTTAGAGATCATGTTTTAAAAGGAACCATTGATCTTTTACATGATAATACTGAGAATCAAGTAGCTAACATTTTCACTAAACCACTCTCTGAAGATAGATTTTGTGTGTTAAGAAAAGAGATTGGTATGTGCAAACTCCTGTCCCTCCTTATGATGAAAATAGTGAAAATCTTCAACAACAACTGAAGGATATTCAAGTCAATCAAGAAAAATGCAAGAATAAATAGATAGCATGTAAAATTAACTTCTTGACATGCAAATTTTGCTAACAAGAATCCTTGAATGTAACATCCCGTTCACATACAAAGGATTAGAACCCAAAAATACGGTATATGTGAGATCAGTGAGAGATTAAGAAAATTGCATTTTCATGCTCATGCATATTGTTAGCATACACGCATGTATATGTGAATTTTTGCACAGATTAAAATGAATGTACATGTATTCATTGACAATTGCTGGGTATAATCAATTATAAATGTGATTATGTGAGAATTGTGAATTGATTGTATTGAAAATCGATGTGGAGAATATATTTGTTGATTTGGAGAGTGTATATTTTGATTTAAAATTTTTGGTGAATTTTAGGAAAAATTTCTGAAATTTTGGGTTTTTTTTGGACTAGGAAAAATGTCAAGTGGCAAGACAATTGATGAATAGTGGTAGAAATGAGAGTCAAATGGCAATGGAAATTTTTATAAATGACTTTGAGATTTAATGACATACGTCATTGAAAATCAGGAGCAAATTGGGTTGAAAACTGAAGACAAATGGATTAGTAGATTAAAAGATCAAGAAGGGACCTTGAGAGAGTGACATGTGGCAAGTGACAAGTGTCAGTTGCCACACCACTTGTTTAACCTACGAAATTCTTAAGTAAAAGACCCATATTTATGGTCTTTCACTTGTCTTTAAGAGACATGCTCCATTTCTCCATCTTTTTCTTCTTTTCTTCATCTTCTTCTTGTGTTCTCTTCCTCACTTGCGACACTTCACTCTCACCCTCATCATGTTGAAATTTGTCTAAATTTTTCACTTTGCTTCTTCAAGAATTATTGTCCTCTTCATTTCTTACTAAACACCAAACCCTACCACCCTAAAATGATGATGAACGCGTAAGAGAGGGAAGCTAGCGTTAAGTGAGATCTTGAAGAGTTTGAAGGATTGGAAGCAAAATCAAGTAAGTATCTTATTAAATATCATGGGTTTTGTTAAATGAAGCATTTATGATGATAGTTAGAGGTTAATGACATGAAATAGTGTTTTGTGTATGTGTGTGTTGTGAATGATGAAGAATGATGAAGAGTATGTAAATTTCTTACTTTTATTGATGAATAAGGATCTATAAAGATGTTTTAGTGGTTCAATGAATATTTGATATAAATTCTAAATAATGGGCTAGGAGTTGTTTTATGGATGATTGATGTTGTATATGATGAGTAAGAAACTATGGGTTATGCTACATATGTTTTTAAGGTGGATTGGTTGTGAAAAGGATGTTTTAATGAGAATTGTAAGTTGATGAGTATAGAAATGCGTTTAAGACTTGTTTGCGTTAATGGATGAGTGTTGAAATGAGTTGAAATGGAGTTGAGAATGAGGAGTAGAGGAAGTAGAAAATGTGATCTTTGTATGAGTTGTGTTAGGTATAAAATCTGGAAAGTTTGAAAATGATGGATTGGAAAATATTCACTGAGTATACTTCAGTATTTTAGTCATAACTTTTTCTCTCGTTATTCAAATGGGGTGATTCTTACTTTGGATTAAAATAGCAACATATGGCTACATTTCTTATGAAAACATCGAATTTAAATTCTATCTTTAAAAGTCTCCAAATTTGACATGAAATTGAAAACTGGGTACAGTACATTGTTGGATGAATGTATATGTTATGTTTGTTTTGAATGTATGAGAATGTGTTATATTTTGGATATTTATGATCAAGTATGGAATATGAAATGTGTAAGGATGATTTTGAGTTGAAATTGGTATACTTGAAGAAGTATCTGTAAGTCAAAATGACTTTACGTAAATGATTTTGATGAAGAACAAATAATAATGAAAGAAGAAAATCAGACAGAAGCAGAAGAATATCAGACGGAAGGCGCAAATAAAAGTAAGGCGGAAGCGCGAAGATGAAAGTCAGACGATAAAAAATCAGACGAAAGGCGCAAACCAAAAATCAGATGGAAGGAGCAAACCAAAAGTGAGACGGAAGGTGCAAATTAAAAGTGAGACAGAAGGAGCAAACAAAAAGTGAGACGAAAGGCGCAAACCAAAAGTAAGACTGAAGACGCAAACTAAAAGTGAGACGGAAGGCACAAACCAAAAAATCAGACGGAAGCGCAAAAGAAAAATCAAACTGAAGAAAGTGAGACGAAAGAACCGATACCACGTCGGATGATTAATCAGCTTGAGTTAGTTACAGAACTCAACTGAATA
>JAOSBL010134235.1:0-16059 GCA_027568915.1 Erythroxylum roraimae | reverse complement strand
TTTGGGGAGCCCCAATGTCCGTTTAAAGGATATAAGGTCCGTTAAACGGACCTTCTCAGGTGTAAAAACACCCCTTGGCCAGTCAATGTCCGTTAAATGGACATGGATGTCCGTTTAACGGACCTTATCGGGTCATTTTGGCCTCCTAAGCCCGATATATGTCCGTTAAACGGACATAGATGTCCTTTTAACAGACATTCTCGGGAAAGACTGTGATTTTTTACCCTTTTATAGGCAGAATCTCATTTTTTGGTCTTCCTGAAAGTTGTAGGTCTAGATGTATTATTTCTAATGGTCTAAAAACGAAATCCATACAACATTGGTGGTGAAAGATATGACAATCGCGCCAAGATAGGTTCAAGTCGATTTAGGGTATGAACATGGTCTGCTCTTTTGGGCATAACTCCCTCACCCGACCTCCAATTGAGGTGATTCTTAGACCAATAGATTCCTCAGATATATATCTTTCTCTCCATAAAAATTTGTATCATTTTGAGTTGATTTGAGGAAGTTTACATTAAAGTAAGTGAGAGTTCGGTTAGGAGAGCATGTTTGGGTCATGAGCACACTTAGGCTTTTTAAGCATATCTTAAGCTATAGAGCTCCAATTGAGGTGATTCTTGCTTCAAAACAAATTAGAGACTTAGAGTTACAACTTCTTTGAAGAATTCGAGTTATGATTTTGGTAATTGATTAGTGTGCGCTCACCACCATTGTGGAATGACAGCAATTGACCCTTCAGGAAAAGAAGCACAAGGTTTAGGACTCCGAATGTTGGGCTCCGGAAACGGGGTCCAATAGATGTTGTTTCTCATTGCCCTGAACATGCTCATGTTTCTTTCATCCCATAAGGCTTGTACTAAATATGATAAACCAATAAAGAAGCACCATTGTTTTGCTTTATTGTGTATGTATAATTTTAAGCACCAAATCATAATGTGATCTAATTCCTTGGGTGACTAATACTAGACAAGAATCTTCTTGTAATTTCCTGGCAAAATGATAGAGTAAACTGACATTTAAAGAATAGGTGAGTTATAATTTCTTGCCCATGTTTTCATAATGCACATCTATTTGATATTTTGATATATTTGTTCAATCTATCAATTGTAGATAATTTATTCTTGATAGATCTCCACAGGGTTACTAAAGCTTTAAGAAGCATATACTTGCACCAAACTAGATTGTGCTATGGTACTATATTTCCCTTCCCCTAAAAGATCCTTCTACAAAACATATTGGTGAATTTACCTTAGATAGTGTCCAACAGTTGAGGTCCATCTTGTTTTCTTTGAGCTTAGTATTGTTAATTTGATAATGTAAACTAAAATCTTTAATTCTTGACAAAATTTTAACTTTGTGTGCAAGACTATAAGCTTCAAATTGATCTTCTCTAATAATTTCTCTAATTGAGTTAAGCTTATTGATATCTTCATATAATCCATTAGCCAACCATCTATCATACTAGAAGAATATATTGACACCATTTCCTAATACTCCAGTTACATGCGGCCTAACTTTGCTTCTTAAGTTGAGGATTGTTTTTGTTACAGTAGAAGCATTCTCAGATATGCTTATCTTTTATATGTTCCTCCCTTTAATGTAATAATAACTTCTCCACTTAACCCATAAAGATTTCTTATTCTCAATGATCATCCACAACCTTTTAGTAAGCACGACCAGATTACAAACTTTTAAAGGAATTACATTCAATCCACTATGTATCTTCAAATAGCATATATCAAACCATTTAATAGGAGTGGAGTGTCTTCCTATTCTATTCACAGACTATAAAAACTACTTGAAATTACTGTCAATTGTTTTGATAAATTCCCTAGGAAGAGTCATTTGAGCTGCCTAATGTAGACTAATTGCATTAAGTATAGTGGAAATTAGTTAAGCTCTACTAGCTAAGAACAAAGCGTTCACACTCCAACCTAATATTCTTGCTTGTATTTTGTTAATGAGAGTTTTGTAATCTCTATAAGTTGACTTAGAAGTAGAAATTGGAATTTCAAGATATGTGATTGGCAATTCGTTTATGTTGAAACTTGCATCAACTAGTATTAAGCCTCTTATGTTATTACTTTATTAGAAATGTATAATGAGCTTTTGTTTGAATTCACCTTAAGTCCAGACATCCTAGAAAACATTATGATTGCAGTCATTTAGGCAGATACATAAACTTTGTCAACTTTGGATAATAATAACAAGTAATCAGTAAATACAAAGCCTTTGACACTTAGAGTAAAATCTGAATCACTTAGCTCTCTCCACTACTCTCTCTAGTGTTCTGCTAAACATCTCCATTATAAGAGAGAGTAGATAAGAAGAGGTAGGATCTCCTTGCCCTATGCCCTTACTTATCTTAAAGCTTCTTAAAGGGTCTCCATTTATAAGTATATGAAAGATGGAGTCGCAAATCACTGAAATATCCATTCTATAAAGGTTTCAGGAAAAGGGGTTGCCCTTATTATGTTTATCAAAAATTGTCGATCAACATTGTTACAGGCTTTCCTTAAGTTAATATTCAAGGTACAATCCATGCCCCCTTTTCTTTTGTGATAACCTCTCATGAACTCCTGTATTAATAAGATATTGTCACTTATTAATCCAACAGGTTTATAAGCTCCCTTTTTTTCATTAACATGATTGAATAACATTTTCTTCAATCTATTAACAATAATTTTGGACATGATTTTATAAATTAACTTAGAGCAAGCTATTGGCTTATAATCATTGAAGTAATTCAGTTCCCCTCCTTTTGGTATCAAGGTGATGAAGTTTCTATTGATTTCTCTAAGCAATTTCTTATGAGTGAAGAACTTTAAGACAACATTATGAAATATGGTTTTGGTCAGAGGCCAAGTTTTGATGAAGAAAAGCATATTAAAACTATTGGAACCTAGAGCTTTATGTGGATTGATTGACTTTACATCCTCATCAATCTCCTTACTATTGACAGGATTAGATAAGATATCAGCTTCCTTAATAGATATAGTCTCTAACTTGATTTCCTTGAGTAATTTAACTGAAGAGTGAGCATTTACTGGTTCATTCATAATGGATATGAAACAATTAGCAACTTTATCAAGCAATGCTTTTTTGTTCAAAAATGATTTGATTGTCTTTAACCATACTGACAATTCTATCGATGCTCTTCCTTGACAGCACAATTTGGTGAAAGAAAGTAAAGCTTCTATCTCCTTCTTTAAGCCGCTAGACCCTATATCTCTGCTTCATCATAGAATGATCATAAAACAATGCTCTTGAGAGATTATGCATTATAATCTTTTCATTCTGCTGAAGGTTACTGGAATTAGGGTTTCTATATACTGGAATTAGGATTTCTATATAGATAATCTTGAATAAACCTTAGAGCCTATTTAGCTGTTGTTAGAAGGTGATGAGTATTACTAATATTCTCCTTATACAACTAATTGAGAGAAGTCTAATGAGTCTTATTCTAGTTGTATAAATAAACTGCTTAGTGCCCCGGACTTATAGTAGTAATAGCCTTCTAAATGATTTCATTAAAAATTGCAAAGGAAGATAAAAAATTATTGAATCTGAAAGTGTGTTGAAACTTATAAAATGTGTTTAAGTGATGCAAAGGGAGTGATTTGATAGACAAATCGCACTGAATATTGAGGTTGAGCTTAGAAACTATTGAAGTCACTTCAAATTTACCATACACCTATCTAATTTTTTCCTATGAACTTATTACCTTGTTGATTGTTATTCCATATGAAGAAATTTCCACCCAATGGAATGTCAGATACATGAATGTCTATAATGAATTACTGAAAATCTGAGCAAGGTTATTTAGAAGCATATAGACCTTTAGCTTCCTATGGATTCAAACTGGTGTTGAAGTCTCCAATCAAGAGCCAAAGTTTTTTATTTTTATTTTCTACCCTTCTGAGTTGATTCCAAATTTGATTGCTCTGAAAAGGATTGTTGTGCACATACATGAATGAGATTACACCAACCTTCGTTGTAGTGTTACAAACTACAACAATATGTATGGCTTGGTTAAAAATATCCAAGATTGTGATATTTATAGCCTGGCAATTAAAATACACAAAAATTCTGCCATTAGGATGATAAAAGTGATTTGTAATTTGTCTCTAGTTGGATGAAATCATTTGTAAGAGATCACAATTCTTTATCTTTATTCTTGATTCCAAAATGCAAAATATGTCTGGTTTATACTCCAAAATGAGATCTTTGAATGAAAGCTTTTTTGGAAAGAGCATTGGCTTCTATTATGTTCCAAGCAATCACCTTCATATGTTTGCATCTGAAATAGGATATTTTCTGCTCCTATTAGATCTTCTTCTTAAAACTAATTCAAAATCCTTCCCAACATTTATAGATGTATATTTTTGACTCTTCTTATTCAACATAGTTTCATTCACTATTTTAGCCTCTTTTATAAATATAAGAGTGTTGCAAGTGTTTCCCTCCTCTACACCTCTTGCAATACTATATGCTATCCTTCATAGCTAGGATTAATATCACTATTATGACCAGTCTCCACATTAGGATGATATGGATTATTAGACTTAGCATTGTTTATTCTATATGGATTGGAATTGTTCTCCTACTTCTTTTCTTCAATTTCCATGAGTTTGTAAGCAAACACAATGCTAAAAACTCTACTTGTAGGTCTCCACTCTCTTCTAGTATTCAGTCGTTTAGGTTTTGATAAATTCTTATTTTTGTGCTAATTTTGGATATAAATCTCTTCAATGTGCTGAAATTTTTATTTGAAATTAATGAACTTGTTTCTTAATTGTTCTCAGATGATTTTCAACACTTAGGAGATGAAAATATGATTTGAATTCCCAGTTGGCAGAAAAGTTTTTGACTAAGTGTGGGCACGTGCAAAGGGAAAATTTATCTGCAGAATATAATTTGAAAACAGATTCGATACATTTAGGATTTTAATTATTTTAGGAATCAAGTTGTTAATTATTTTGGCCCCATTTAAATATTTTGGCCTAAATTAAAGAACAACTCATAAAATTCTTAAATGTGGTTTATTTTGGCCCAAATTATTGTATAATACTTACATATTTTGTAAGTCTTGTGATCGTTGCCAAAGAACAGGTAGTCTGGGATGAAGAGATCAAATGCCAATTACAAATATCCTGGTATGTGAAATTTTTTATATATGGGGAATTGACTTTATGGGTCCTTTTCCTTCATCTTTTGGTAAGACTTATATCATTCTACTCGTGGATTATGTGTCAAAGTGGATAGAAGCGAAAGCTACTCATATAGATGATGCTAAGGTTTAGTCAATTTTGTCAAATTTAACATTTTTGTTAGGTATGGAATACCTAGAGCTATGATTAGTGACAGTGGAACTCATTTCTATAATAAAATTATGGGAATGTTGATTAAGAAACATGGTGTCTCACATCGTATTTCAACTGCATAACATCCGTAGACGAGTGGGTAAGTTGAAATCTCCAATCGGGAAATTAAATCAATTTTGGAAATAGTAGTCAATCCGAACAGAAAAGATTGGAGCTTACGTTTGGATGATGCCCTGTGGGTGTATCGAAATGTTTACAAAACTCCAATAGGCATGTCGCCGTATAAGTTAGTTTTCGATAAACCTTATCATTTGCCTATGGAAATAGAACATAAAGCCTACTGGGCTGTGAAGTAGTTAAACTTGGAATTGGTAGAGGCTAGTAACAATAGGAAGTTGTAATTGCAAGAGTTAGAAGAGATCCGTAATGAGGCTTATGAAAATGAGAAAATTTATAAGGAAAAAACTAAAGCTTTTCATGATAAAATGATTTTTAGGAAGCAATTTTTAGTAGGACAAAAAGTTCTTTATCATTCAAAGCTTAAGTTATTTCTAGGAAAATTACGATCTCGCTGGCTCAGACTATTTGTCACTAATGTATTTTCTCATGGTACGGTAGAAATTCAAAGTTTAGACACTTCCAAGGTGTTTAACATTAATAGACAACAACTGAAACCATACTATGAGAACTCTACAATCAAGAATTTGAAAGAGATAGAGCTGGTAGCCTCAATCTATCTTTGATCAGGTAAGTCGGTGAACACGTCTAGCTAACGACTTAAAAGAAGCACATTTGGGGGCACCCCAAAAATTTCATTTCAATTTTATTTCTATTTTTAGTATTTCTTAATTTTTTATTTGTTTAATTTATTTGTTTCAGCTATCAATTTTATTCCATTCCCTTTAGTATTTTCACTTGTTAATATTTTCAATTCTAGTTTAATTATTAAAAAAATTTCCCTTTCCCTCTGCCCACTGTCACATTACCACCCAACACATTTTCACCTTCACACTTTCATTCATCTCTTCCTCTTACTTTCACTCACTCCAAATTTTAACCACCCATTGCCGAATTAGTAAACACCCATTTGATTCCAACATAAACCCCAAGCTTTTACCCTCCTTCCCACCGTAACCAACCCATTCCCCGGTCCAATTTTTTGTCAATTCTGTGCTTTCATTTTCGTGTTTCAGGATGGTAAAATCATAACGATTGGAACCATGCCATGCAAGAAGAGTGATTCACGCAAGTTAGCTTCACCTATTCTAACATTAGTGACCACCCGACCTTCTTTGGACACCATAGCTGTAGCATTGACTCCATTAATTCCTCTAATGTTCGAACCAACACTAGGCCCTACAACTAGGAATCGCATTTGGAAGGGTAAGCAAATTGAAAGAAGAAGCCAGTGGAACTCACAAAGTGGAGCTTTCACTTCTTTTCAACCGCCAGAGGATAACCAAAGATTTCGATAACTAAGCCAACACAAAATCTACCCCTATAAGTATGTTCTGATCGACACTCTGGAAGCTTTACAAATTAGTAATTCTTTTGAGCAATTAGTTGGAATGTGTTTGTCCTGCATATGTTGAATTAATAAGAGAATTTTACAGCACCTTTTAATTTAATTCTCATGAAGAATTCGACTTGTTTACTGAAGGAATTGTTGAATTTAGACTTATGGGAAAGGAATTTGCATTATATGTTACTGAATTTAACGTGGCTATGGGTTTTATATCAGCTGATCATGTTAAAAATGAATCATTTGTAAGTTCCCGCCGTGATTATCATATTGATTTTCATGCATCTGACTTATGGACTCAATGGTTTGTTGACCCTCAACCATATAATGCCAATGCATCTAAGAGTTCATATTTAAAAAATCATGTTTTCAAAATCATGCATCGACTCTTAGCATACAATTTTTCAGGGTGTTTGGATTCTGCGGGTACACTTTCTAAGGTTGAATTTTATTTTTTGTGGTGTATGGACAAAAAAAGTCCTGTTAACTTGGGTTTTTAGTTTCTGACGCAATTTTAAGTTGTGTTAAACAAGAAATTGAAACCATCAGTATTGGAGTTCTACATCACTCAATTGGCCGTTAATTTGAATTTATTGGACAGTGAAAATACTGACATGATTGTGGCTTGTACCATAGAACCTTTGGATATGGAATGTTTGTGCAGGATGGAAATCATAGACATGACTCATAGGAGGACATCCTTAACTAATTCGGGTCCAGTTATCCCTTCGAACCCACGTCCAACCACAAAGAGTCGGTTGTCCTAGGTATACTGAGTAGTAGCCAACCTCCCCAAGCCAATTTGGAACGCCAGATGCACCGAATGGAGCACAATTTGATAGAATATTGGGCACATCAAGGATTCCAACCTCCTTACCCACCAATCCCATGATTTCAGCGCTCATCTCATAGAGAAGCTTTCTTTTCTCTCCTCTTTTCTATTTTCACTTCTTTTATTTTATTTCATTACAATGGGGACAATGTATGGATTAGGTGTAAGGGTGGGGTATGTTATATATAACCGATATTTAAGAATCTTCGTTGAAAATTTGTGAATGCTTATTGACTTGTTTGCAATTGATTAGCCAACTTCGACACTTTCTAAAATTCCATTTTTAATGACTTAAGTAGTGCGCATAACTTGAGTTGAATTTATTTTTAGGACAATAGATGCCACTTAGTTAAGAAATACAAAAGTATACACTTAGTCAAGGTTTGGCAATCATATGATTAAACATGGTGTATAATTATGGTGAGATGCATTAACTTGTGAGATTTCGGGGTTAAAAGATTGAAACATCTATATCAATTCGCATTTCCTTGACGTGTGATTATCTTCTAAGGTTAAGTTTTGTCTAGAACTTACTTGGAATTGACTTGAGATCACATCTATACATGCGTGCACAAAAATGATAAAGGTCATCTTTGTTTTAACCCTTTAGCTTAAAAAGCCAACCCAATTCAATATCCTTTATTAAACCTTTTGAGTTGAACCCTTTTTCTTGATAAACCCATAATAAACAACTAAAACTTCTCATATCCTCACCCATTATAAAATGTAAGTAGGCATTCTAACTACAATTTATGTCAAACTTATTTAGAGAGATATGGAAAGCAAGGAAAAGAATACTATGAAAGGAAATTGAAGAGAGTGAAATATTAGTACAGTGAGGGAAAAATGAGAAAATAATAATAATACATCAGTGAAAAACAAGTTATGGAGTGTAATCTATCTCTATGGAATGACATTGTTGACTCCTTGGTGATTGAAATTGTGTCTTCATAAGTGGTTAGATGCTTTGCTAAGGTTTATGATTTTGCCCTTTCTGTTTAGCAATACTTACCCTTACCTATAGCCCAATACAACCTTGAATAAAGCCCTTTTGATTTGTGCATGTTTGTATTTCTAGTGGTGAAAAGTTAGTGAAAAAGCAAGCATATGGTAGAATATTTGCATTAGAAGAATTTGAGTGAAATACTGAACCAATAAACACTTGAGTGATTTGAGTAAAATCCAATCCGTGAGAGTTTGCTATAATTATGTGCTAGTTTTTGAAATACAATTGCCTTAAATTGACTTTGTTTATATTACTTGAATGATTAACTCTGGGGTATTCATTCGTTACGAAATTGTTTGACTCTTGAAGTGTGCGCTATTTACTATTGTGAGACTTGGAATAAAGAAAGTTTATTAGTTGGCTAATTGATTGCAAATATAGTTTGTCGAAGACGAGCAAAAGATTGGTGTGTGGGAATTTGATTTGTTATTTTTGTGATAACTTAGGATATAAAACTCTTTAATGGGTTGAAATTTTTATTTAAAATTAATGAACTTGTTTCTTAATTGTTCTCAGATGATGTTCAACATATGAGAGATGAATTTAAATAAAAAAGATGCAAGGAAAGCAAAGGCAATTCCAATTCCCAACTGGCAGAAAAGTTTTTGACTAAATGTGGGCATATGCAAAGGAAAAATTTATCTGCAGGATCTGATTTGAAAACAGATTCAATACACTTAAGATTTTAATTATTTTAGGAATCAAGTTGTTGTCTTTTATATGGGGATCTGCTACCTGATTTGGAGAAGAGGTGTATCTGATAAAATAATGATAAGAGGGAAGACAAAAACCCTGGAAGACATATCATCTTTTCACATTTTTCTTCAATTTTCTGGTTTTAGGAGTTTTCGAATTTTTTTGAAAAATTTAAAGAGATGGAGACAATATGTCCTGCTGCTTTTCTGTTAGGTTTCACCTTTGTTATGAGTAGCTAAATCTTTCTTCCTGGTTGAAGGGAACCAACATTATCATCTAGTATGTGTGAGATTTTCTTAATAAAGTTTATTTCCTTGATGATATTAAGTGTCTTTCATATTGCTTTTTATGATTGAATTGATTGATCTCTAGGATGCATAACTAGGAACTGATTAATTAAATTTATAGCTAGATTAGTAAGATTTGACGTTCAGTTTTGCTAATCCAAAGTGGCAATTAGGATTACCATCTTTACGTTCGGGATTGAGGAATTCCAAGAAAGATACTTATCTAGACTAAATAAATATTGTATGCATGTTGTCTTGCTCACTAGTGCTCTTAGTTCTTAAACCTATTAATTAATCAAACTTAAGATCATATCTATGTTGTTGGTTGGTAAGAGTGTTTAGAATAAATTTTTTATTCATCTAGTCTTAAGAGAGAACATCACTCTACGAGTATCTATTAATGGACTTAATTTTTTTAACAATGATCCATACTAGTTTGATAATGTAGGTGACCTAAAACCAAGATTTGTTCATCAATTTTCCAGTTCTGATTATTTTCGTTTATTTCCAATTTTTTCATTTTTAACTTCTTAAAATCATATTAATTCAACCCCCAGTTTGTTTTAGTTTTTAAATTGCGAAACATTAACCAATAAATTCCTCGTAGGAACGATCTCAACTCTTCACTAACTACATATTTTATTATTAGAGTTGGTACTAATTTGGTTGCAGGCGACAACATTACCAGGTTTCCAGGAATAAGTGACTCTAATAGTATCTTTAACCATCTCAAGATATTGATCCAACTTTACAATTGGAATTGTTTCAGGCAGCTAGGTCATTAAACTAACCAAGACATAAAGTTTAGTAAAATTAACTCTAGAAGTCTCAGTAGTAGCTTGAACCTTACAAATTGGCTTGCCAATGTAACTATAAAGATAACTTAATCCACTTATGGTTCAGTATTCCAAAAGTATTCCATTTATGCACAACTAAGTTGGTATGTTTTCTATCTTAATCTCTTTAACTCTCAATCCAAATTTTCAAAGCTAAAGCAGTGTATACTTATAATGCACGCACTAGGGTCCTTCTTCCAATACCTTTATGACAACTTCTTGTAAGAGAATTAGAAGAAAAAAGTGTCATCACTTTTTACCACTATGTCCACTGTACCATGCTACTTCAAATATGCTTTTTCCCTTTTTCATAACTGGATTTGCTACTCTATTATCAATAAAATATCCAATTAATATGGAACTCCATTTTTGTGCACCAACTTTTAAAACTTCAATAGGCAGTGAGACAACATATTACTCATCACATCTACTAAGTGGAAAGAAACTGAGTTTAGCCTTTAGTTTGTAATCTCCAATAACTTGCACCCATGCTCTTCTGATAACATTCACATAATTTGCCACCATAAGCTTCTAGATAGAAGAAGGTAATGATTCTTCTAGGTATGGAGATGTCTGAGTAAAAGGTGTAGCTAGAGATGTCATCTACACTAGTTTCTGGGACATGGAGCTAGGTGCAAATTGTTCGCAAAAAGAAAGCCAAGTTATGGTAGCAAGAAGAAAAGAAGCAATGAGACTTGCGAGAATCAAGAAGACATTAAGATATAAAGATGGAAGAAGATTCATGGTTGAAAATGCACTTAATAAAGTACACATGAGCAAGGAAAATATTAGACAACTTGTGATACACATTGCATTATCCTGTTATAGGAAAATAAAGAAGATCCTAGATATTTTCTTATCATTGATGAGACTATGCAGAAAGTTAAAAAAAAGTGACCAAGTTCATTTATAATCATAAATGGTTCTTGAATTTAATGAGAAAGGATTTCATTAATGGTATGAATTTATGGACAAGATTTGCAAACTAATTTCTTATCAATTTAGTACTTTTTTATGTTAAATAAAGAGTTGAGGCAAATGTTTAGAAGTGATAAGTGAGTTGCATCTTAGCATATTAGGTTTAATGATGGATTTGAAGTTTCTAGAATTATACTTGAAGATTATGAATTATGAGTTTGTGAACTTTTGGTGGGGGCATTTTATCTGGTTAATAGTGACGAGAAAGAAACAATGGGTTTTTTTATGACGTCATAGAGAGAGTAAAGGAAGCAATCAAATCCAATATAAAAAAATAGGTATTCTTTATACATACCTAATCTTACAGTCATCAATATGATATGAGAATGGTAACTTTACTTTCTGTTATTTGTAGCTGAGGCATTTTTAATCCTATTGTCCATTTTAGACCAAGTTTTACAAAGAAAGATGAAGTTAATAAGGAATACTATTAAATATTACAATAATTGTTATTCATGAGATGATGCAACATCTCTTAAGCTCACAAATGGAGGTTTATTAGTATGTTTCTAGTAATTTTGGGATGCGCACCGCTATTCATCAATAAGACTCTTAATTCAGGTATATATCTGTTCACTTTTGTTATTTCTTAGAAACTAACCATCACTTTATTTTGTTTATAATGTTACTTTTATTGTCTTACAGTTGCTTAGTGGGACCAATTTGGAAGTGGTGCTCCTGAATTGTGAAGGTTTGCAATTCGAATTCTAAGTCAATGTTTGAGTGCAACAGGGTGTGAAAAGAATTGGAGCACATTTGAATTCATCAATTCCAAGAAATTGAATAGTTTGGAACACAAAAGATTAAATGACTCAGACATTGTTCGATATAATTTGAAGCTTTGAGAAAGGTATATTATCATTTATCATTATTAAGTTGAATATAATTTCTTGTATTTTCTTAATAACTTAATTTTATTTGTTTACTAGGACTTTTAATAGAACAAATAGTTCTATAGATCTAAATTTCCTTAATCATATTGATCTTTAAGTGGATTGGGGTTTTTGAGGAACCGATTTTTACAGTTGAGAGTGACCTGGAAGATAGTCTTAGACAAGAAGTATTGACTTGCCATTTGATGCAATGAATTTGAATAATGGTGACGATGAGGCTCCTCTTAATAATGAGAATTTTGTACTAAATGAGAATTGGGGTCAATGCGATTTAAGTGAATATTTGATAGAATAAAGTTCCAAGTTTTCATTTCTTCTCTTCTTTTAACTTCATTTATATTTGATGCATATGATAAATTCTATATATGCAATATAAATATAAAAATTTTGACTATAAATATTTTTATTTTAGGTTTCACTTGTGGTTGATTATGTTCCTCAGCTCTCAAATGTTGTGAGGTAAGCCTCATGTGCTAGGACTCCACCAATGGCTTTGTCTTATGTATCCACATATACCTCAAATAGAAGATCAAACTCAAGTAACTTCAATGTAAGTTGGTTGAGGTAACAACTTTAAGCTTTTCAAATGCCTCTTGACACGCATTCAACCAATACTACTCTTGCTTTTTCTTCAATAAGTGCACCAATGGTGCCATTTTCTTTTAATACCCCACTATAAACTGTATATAGTAATTAGCCAATCTTAGAAAACTTTCTAAATATTGTAGTGGAAATCTTTCACTCATCTATTGCCTTCACTTTTTTCAGATCCATTCTGACGTGACCTTTACTCAATAAGTGATCCAAAAATTTAATCTCTAATTGTACAAACTCACACTTCTCCATCTTCACATAAAGCTTATGTTGCCTCAGCCACTCAAACACTTTACTCAAATAATCCATATGTTCTACCATGTTAGTGTTATACATCACAATATCTTCAAGATATACCACAACAAACACATTGAGAAAATAATACAACACATCATTCATCAAGTTACAAAATTTCACTCATCACCCTCTACTATCTACACTTGCCAATACCTACTCTAAAGGTCAAGCTTAGGAAAATTACAGCTCTCAATAATCTATCCATCAAATCTTGAACTAAGGGAACATGATTAATCATTACCTTATTCAAAACTCAATAATCCTCACAAATCTGAAGTTCTCCATCTTGCTTCTTCTGAAACAACATAGGGGCACCTTATGGGACCTTAAAAGATTGGATGAATCCCACCACCAACAATTCACCAAGTTGTTTTTGAAGCTCTGCCAACTTCAATAGGGATATTCTACACGAGGCTCGTGTATGTGGGACGACTATAAAAACTAACTTAATCTTATGATCTATCTCTCAACAAGGGGGAAGATTCTTAGGCAACTCCTTAAGTATCACAACCCAAAATTACCTCAACAAACTTGCAACAACATCAGGGACTTCTCATATATAGTCTTTTTCAATCTTCCACATAACAACGAGATAGGTCTCTATATCTTTCTTCAATCCTTTCTCGACGCTCATGGATGACATATGTGTTATCATTGTTGTATCATTCGTTGTTCCACCATTGGATTTACAACAATTAACATAGAAGGAATTTTTGTCGTTCGTAATAATCACACCTCCCAAATTAGGATATAACATCACTTTTGTTGCCTTAAGGAAGTCGATCCCTAATATCAACTCGAAATCCTTAAGTGATATGACCATACAGTTAAACTTGGCATCTAAACTCCCCATACTCACCGAGACATTATATGCAGCTGCTACTGCTGCTTTTATGTTACCCATATGGGTCTTCATCTTTGTCGAGGTCTTTAACAACTTAAGCCCTAACTTTCAAACCATCTTTTCTGTCATAAAATAATATGTTGCACCTGTGTCAAACATTGTGGTTACCTCCTTCATATTAACTTGTATTCCCATATATATTAGTTGATTAAAAGCTTTAGATTCACTCTTAACCGCATTCAACAAGGAAATTAGATTCATTGCCACTTCCAAAGGTTCTTCCTTTTCTTTGGATATCAAGGCGTTTAGCTTCTCCTTCCTTAGGCATTCTTTTGTAAAATATAGATTATCGTAAGTAACAAGAAAATTTGCCCTTCTTGGAGGATGTCTCCCTACTCTTGAACCCAGATGAAAGGTTGAAGAGTTTGTTCTCAACTAACTTGTTATTAGTATCAAACATTTGAGAGTTAAACTATTTAACATACCCTCACACCAATTCATCTTGCTTCTATTTCTTTAAGGCTTCTCTTACAAGCTAAAAAATGTTCATCAGAAGGAATTGATCCTTTATCTCCTTATTTATCTTTTCCTATATGTTGATGGGAGTTTTTCTTGTGCTGATTTCTACAGAAGTCTTCGTTCCCCGACAAAGCTTGGCATCCTTATCCAAGGATATGGTTGTCACATTGGCTTTCTCAGCAATGAATACCTTAGCAGCCTCAAAGTAATACTCCATAACCTATAAAAATTTCTCAAGTTCCTTTGTGTTCCACATGCCCTCAAAGACTTCAGGTTTTTGGCATTGATCGTGGTGCTTTTAACACACCCAACATCAAGTGTTGCAACAACATCTTAGGATTGTGAGTTTGAGCATGGAACCCTCTTGTGCCTTCATCAATTATGTTATTTGATGTTGCAACAGATGGATCTATGCTTCCAACATTTCAAACTGAGAATTGACCTAATATGTTGGACCCTGTTTCTAGAGCCCAACATTGGATGTCATGAAACGTGAGTCTCTGATACCACAACATGTGTTGGACCCCATTTCTGGACTATTCTTATATCGAAAGAGTAATCTGTACTCAACTTCCATCCAGACTTTGAAATTCTTAGAGTTGGAATTAAAACTCAATTTCTTCAGAAAATTTGTATCCCTATGTCTCTAGTTTATTTAGAAACAAGAATCTTCTCATTTTGAGCTCTATAGATCAGGATATCATCAAAATACTAAAGTATGTTTAGTAAAATATCCAATTCATAATCTTCCAACCGATACCCTTACTTTTATTCAATTAATCTTTTCAAATCCATACCAAAAGATATAAATTTTTATGGAGAGATATATAATTGTCTTAGGAATCCATTGGTTCAAAAATCAGGTCATTTGGAGGTCAGATGACAAAGTTATGGCCAAACGAGTCAAATATGTTCAGAGCTAGAAAGCGCACCCAAGGAATAAAGTTGCGATCGCAAGGATGAAAGTGCGATCGCAAGGAACAAATGTGTGATCACAAGGAACAAAGATACGATCTCAAGGATGAAGGTGCAATTGTGAGAGTGATTGGTGCGATCGCAAGAACACCCAGTGCAAGCGCGACTGAAGCTGCCATGCCTAATACATCCTCTACGACATCCTAACTTGTAATAGTCATATCCCTCAACTACGATATCCAAAAATTTCTTATATATATAGTTGGAAAGATAGAAAGATAAGCTAAAACTTTCATGAAGACAACTTTATCTAATTCTAGGTAGATTTATCCAGAATTTTTCCTGAAGTCAAAGCACACATTTCTCCCCTATGAAAAACCATCATTATGTCCCTAATCATATTATACCTGTTTTGGAGCAATTGGCATAACTTTTGTGTTGGCCCCAAATTCTTTTCCTATTGCTTAAGCATGATTTCAAATTTATTTTTGAGGTTTTGATTGATTAAATTGC
>JAOSBL010134203.1:0-16072 GCA_027568915.1 Erythroxylum roraimae | reverse complement strand
CTTCCGATCCGATTTGTGTTTCGCACGCTTTTTGATCCGATTCGCTTTTCGTATTTATTTTGGCCCACTTTCGATTCCGCATTTTGTTATCCAAATTCTCGATTGGATTCGTTTTGTTCCGTCCTTTTGTTTCCGCTTTGCTTTCTTTGACTTTCGTCTGTGTTATCCGTTTCTCCGGCTGGGGTCCGGTTCTGAGATTGGGTCCCAATAATTATGGTATCAGAGCACAAAAATGAAGCAAGAGTATAGGTGTTATGTTTTTTCCGTTAAGAGTTGGATTCCGAAAACGGGATCCAACAGTTATGGTATCAGAGCAAGAAGAAGGTTAAGTTCCAATATGGGATCCAACATTTATAGTAAAAGAATTGATGTTTGTTATGGTCTTTTGTTAAGAGCTGGGTCTCGGAAACGGGATCCAACAAGTAAGGTACAGGGAACATCTGCAGGGATCAAGGCCAACAGATAGAAGAAAACATACTTTTGGAATGTGTTTTTAGTTATAAATGATTGTACATGTAATGAAGAAAGGAAATTGTATATTTTCTTCTAGATTACCATGTAAATGTAAAGATGTATTACTACTGTTAAGTGATAATGTTAAGCATTGGGGAGTTTTGTAATGTTTATATGTATAGCATTGAATAGAATTGTATACCTTGAATGCGTCTACAAGAATTTGGTTGCTATGTGTATGGATGGTTGTAGGTTTCGTATAAGGGGTGTTACATTTATCATTTAATATAAATGATATTATTGATATCTAGTGAAAGTAAGTAGTTTGTTAAGTGAATAAATAAATTGGTTATCACCCTGATTAAAATGAAGAATATGGCTAAGGTTGCATACACCTTTGCGGTTAACATTGCTAAATATTATTCAAGTAGAGGTTTCTTAATGTTTTAAGCTACATATATATAAACAAAATACTTAAACATTTTTATATGCAAGATAGTAAAGCATTTTGTGATGCAAATTTATAAAGGTGAGCACCTAAGCAATATGGACTATCCACAGATGTTATAGGAAGAATAAGAGATAAAGATGGTTCTTTATTTTAAAGAAATTAGTAGTCTCATGGACACTATATTACATATGAATAAGTATATTGAAAGAAAATACTAGAGAACTCATATATCAAGTATAACTATGTCAAGAATATAGTAGCACAAGGAGAAATGGATATATCTAGTAACTACTCATATACTTGTTGTCAATGATGGTAGTTTGTTTGTCATTAAATATTTGATGCAATATATGTTTAATTAAGAATTAAACAACATTTTATAGAATGAATTTAAATAAAAATCCAGTTCTAAAAACATGAGAATCCTTCTGAAATGAGTGTTGAACATTAAGTTTTAGATACAAGAAGTTTTTTGAATAGATACAAGATGCCTTCCTATATGGATTACTTTGTAAGAATAACGATAAGATAAGTTTTAAGTGATTTATCTAGATGATAAATAAGAGCTCAAGGCTTGAAACATTGATGTTGATGCGAAGTATATTAAAGGGTGTAAAAGGTTATTAGTAATGACATAACTTAAAGAAATGATATGCTCACTCAATCTTCCTTAATATACCAGGTGTGAGTTATAAAGAGTGGACTAAATAAATACATAAGTGAGCTTAATTTAGGCATTAGGTATGCCTGAACTATGATCTGTACAGTATTTGAGGAAAGACATAAGCTCCAATAAAAGAGTGTCAATATAGTAACACATAAATTATACCAATTGTGTATTTTCAACCAATAAGGATATTATAAGTCATATTCTTATTTTATATTGTGTGAGGGTCCTTTGAGGCTATGTGAACCTCAAATTTAAATTATCTTTTTACTCAGGTTCTAATTCTAGAGAATCGAATTAAATTTTGTTATCTTAGAATATTTCTAGAAAATCATGGATGATTTGCTATAATGGGAAATTCTAAAAAAATGAGTTAATTTGATTCAAAGGATTGAGAGGAAGATCATTTCAATTCTAAGTTTGGATAAAGATGTATTCGCCCATCTTTTATGGAGAAGGCAATACGAATACAAAATATTATATGATGTAATAAATGATCTAAGGTATATAGCATACTAAATCCACTTGACTTAAGAAGTCATATATTTCTAATAAATGTATGAAAATATGCTCTCATTATAACTGGTAGCATGGCTTATTTGACAAGTATGATGCAAAAGTCTTATTAACTAAACTCATAATATGTGATTAGGATATGATAATAAAAGGACATACCTGATGAGTTTAAAAGGTGTGACCTTTCAAATGATAGTTCTTAAAGAAAAATTAATAACATTATCTATAAATAAGATAAAATGATCAATCAAAATAATTGGTGATAATCTTATAAAACACAAAAATACAATAGAGATAATTTCTGCAAGAAAAGAGTTTCTTACCAAGAGTCATTGAACCAGTGGAATAACAATCAAATCCAAGTAAGTGATTTGATTAGTTAATGATGCATATAAATTGAAAGATCCTGTATATATCTATGTGTTAAATATTTTCCGTCAATACCAATTATCATCAATTCTCCTAAAAAAATATTCCAAGGACCCTAATCTTAAAATGTTAAGATTGTTTAACATTTTGTTAAAAAATTGTACAAAATATAAAATATCTTGATCTCTTAAATGTGGCGAGCATATCAAAACACAATATATTTAAAGTCATCTTGACAAGGTAAAACACAATATTCAAAAGTTAAGATAAATTTATTTAAATTTTAAACATTAAAATATAATTTGATAAAGAAACTCCCTTTTGATTAATCTCTCAATTAAATAAAACTTGGAGAATATTTTGTGAATAAGTCATCTTTCTTTCTTCCTCCTTTTTTTCATATGTAATCCTCCATAACTTATTTCATCTTCTTTTTCTTTCTAAAGTTGGCTCTTAATTCTATAACTCTAATTTTCATTTTAGACGGTCAAGGATTATGACCTTTAAGTTGGACACAAAGAGTTCATCTCACAAGAGGCTCGATTTCGCCCCTTTTCTCTCCTTTCCAAGATGAAAGATGATGAATTATAAACATCTCAAGCGAAAAATGTGGTTATGAGAATTTTCAAGAATTATTGTTGATTACAAAAATAAAGAATAAGTTTTAAGTAGCTTCATGATGTTTTAGATAATTTTTAATCTTTTAGATCTATTTTTTTATTTGTCTATTATTTTTGTGTTATCTTTTAATAGTGAAGAAGACATATCTCTTATTTTATAGGCTTTTCTTATTTGATTATAAAAAATTCATTTTTTAAAATAAATGTTCATTCTCACCACTATATCTTTCAAATTCTTGTAAAAAATGTCATGATTCAATAAATGATGAGATCTTGGTTATTAAAATCCTTATTCAAAATGTTGAACTATCGCAACAGTATGAATTGAATCAACTCAGTTAAGATCTTTATACTAGTCTTTCTTTAATTTTAATATACATCTTTATATAAAGTTAAGTTTGTTGAATAGTTAAGAAATTTGTATACAAATTTATTCAAGAAATGTTCAAAAATATGGTTTAATGATAAGAAACATCTTTTTACTAATGAGTTTGTTTTTAGTATTCTTACAAACTTAATTTTTAAATAACTAATCAACTTGTGAAGGCAAGATGATCAGTTGAATGAATTAAGCAATAAATAAATGAATTTAAGCAAGATCAAATGGAGAATAGGCCAAGTACTAGATCATGAAAGACTCAAGATCAATGATTATGCCATTATAATATGTTTTTTCCCTTATAAACCATTATAATACCCTTTTTCTCTTTTACTTA
The DNA here is from genome assembly GCA_027568915.1 of Erythroxylum roraimae. Lineage (NCBI taxonomy): Eukaryota > Viridiplantae > Streptophyta > Magnoliopsida > Malpighiales > Erythroxylaceae > Erythroxylum > Erythroxylum roraimae. The sequence goes on along the minus strand of JAOSBL010134203.1, from coordinate 12,280 downwards.
AGATTTTACTTACTTGAGTTTGATTGTGATTGCATACGCTTAATGGTATGAAATTATTTATTATATAAGCGTATAACATTGTTTTTTATCATTACATAAATATTATAGGTATTGATTAGTCATATATCAAGTATTTAATAAAATTTCCATAAGTATTGATCACTCTAGATTCACCAATTTATCCTTTTCTCACCCAAATTCCTTTGAGCCAATAATTGGTATTAAGGATAGTTTTCATTAGTTTCATATCTAAATATATTTAAGTAAAGATCATAGAACATATAGGATTATGGTTTAGTTAAGAGGGTTCACATATTAATAAGCCACCATTTTTTAGTGGCAATGACTACTTGTGATAGAATTATCTTTTATATGTGAAAATATTGATTTGTGGGACATAGTATAAAAAGGACCCTTTATCCTAATGAAATCATCCTTTATAGACAATGTAACCACACCCATACCTAAGGTAAAAATTGAATGCAATTAAAGTGATAAGGAAAACATTGGACTAGATAGTATGTTTGTGTATATTTTATTTTATGCATATAATAAAAATGAATTTAGTAGAATAACCATGAGTGACATTGCTAATGAGATATGTCAACACTAGAAGTGACTTATAAAAGTACTAATCAAGTGAAAGAAAGGAAATTGAGCATGTTAGTTCATTGACACAAGCTATTTTGATGTAATATGATGTAATTTTTTTGATATATATACATGATTTATTTATATAATAAATTGTTTAAAGGCACATTGATAATGATGAATGGAAAGAAACCTACTTAGATCTCTGCCAAATATATAAAATTTGAAGGAAACAATAAATCAAGAGGTGAAGGACTAAGATAAAATTTATAAACTATGTATCCTAAAGGATGAAAGTGAAGAAGATGAGGAGACTATGTTAAGTGAAAGCATGACAATATTTTTTAATTACATGGGTTTTCAAGAACTACTTAAGTAAAAAAGAGTTAACCAAAGAGGGTGTTTCAAAGGCAAAGGTAAAAGTAATCCAAACATAAATCTAATATTACTTATTACAAATGTCAAAAGCCTGGACATATGGTGTTCAACAATCCTTACTTCATTCTCAAAAAATTTTATTCTAAAACAAAACAATCCTTACTTCAAAATAACAATGATAAGAGAAAATTATAATATAAATGAGCTAGAAAGCAATTTAAATATGAGATTCTCACTATGTTCTTTATAGCTAACAAAAATGAGGTAAGTCCAAATTCTCTAATAAATGATAATGGTAATGTGTTGACCTATGATGATTTGTTGAGAACCTAGAAATCTCAAATAAGGAAATAAGGAGACTATCAATTAAATGTAAATAAATTCAAAAGATGTTAGATATATTTTCTAAGGAAAATGAAAATTGGAAAGATGAGATAAAATGTATGAATAAGTCCTTAAGAAGATAAGAGGGGTTGCAAATGTGAATCCTTAACTTAATAAATAGATTAGAAAATTTAATATCTTTTCAAAATCAAACAAGGAAAAAGAAAATTAGGCATCTTATTAGGATAGAAAAATTAATCAAATGATAGACATACGGTAGGCTATATATATGATAACATATTAAATTGATTGACACATCATATAATTATGATTTAAATAAGACAAGTTTTGTATAAAATGTTTTTCAATTTTGATAAGAGTTGCTAAATGAATATAAGTATTTATGAGTCAAGAAAGACCCCAAAACTAACCCCTTTAAACCCAAATAGCGATAAGTGTATATTATAATATGTTTTTTATATATGTTTAAGTGTGTTTATAAGTGTTTTCTTAGATGATAATCATGTGTTTAGCACATAGATTTATGTTCTTGTTAGTGTTTTGTGTGCTTTATTTATTTAATTGTTGTTTAAGGTAAGAGTTTGTTTTTAATTATATATTTCAAGGATTGTTTGATGTATTTGGTGATGAGTGGAGACAGGAAAAAGTGAAGAAAAGATGAAGAAATAAATAACTCTAGCACGATAGTGCACAAGGAAGCAGCAGGTTAGAGAGCCTCTTATACAATTGTACATAGGCAGAGAGCTGGAGAAAAACCACACATGGAATACACGATCATGTATGAAGTAAATTCCAGCTTTTCTAGCTTGTGATTTTGTTTTTGTATTTTTCACAAATTGGGGCTATTTTTTGAATTGAAACAAGAGGGGAAACCTTAGAAGGATCAAGAAGTATTTAAGGCAAAGAAAAACACCAAAATGGAGGCTACCCATTATAAACAAAGAGATCAAAGTGGAAACATCAAGATCAACTCCAATTTTCCAGAATTTCTAAATCAAGACTTAAAGTTGTTTTCTTTCTTTTCTCTTCTTATATTTCATTGTATTAAATGCTAATTTTGATCAGTGGTACGTTGAACATGATTTTGGATTTCCAAATCCATATTAGGGTTTATTCTTGAATTGTTTTGTTGAACTTTATTCTTATTGAATTCAATATAGCATTACTTTGTGGTATTTGTTATGCTTATACTTGATAAGAAATCAATAGATTGAATCAAAATTATATGTGTTAGGTTGAGAGTTGGAACCTTAATAGACCTAAAAATGTTAGATTAATAAACAATTTAAGAGAGATCTTAGTTATGAGTTAATTATCCTTAGGATTGCTTCAAATTCAATTGAGTAGTTAGGAGTAGTTTTGTGTACTGAGAGGTTGCAATTATATTGTTATCTATTTCAATTGGGTTTATTAGACCTCAAGAGAGGGTAATAAAAAACTTAGGATATCTAGGACCAAACATAATTGAATTGGCAAGACAAAGGGAAGACAAAACAAAGATCGAATAACCTTATATTTCTATTATGGATTAACTTCATTCTCATTGCTAGCTTCACTTATTCAATTGTTTAGTTTCATTAGTTTGTTTCAATTTCAGTTAATTTATTTTAATTCAATTAATTCATTCTTTATTACCTTAGACAAAGTGCATTAAAATTGTTAGTTTTAATCCAATCCTCGTGAGAATGATATCTTTTATATTACAAGTTACGACCTGTATAATTGCAATATGAGAGCTTTTATATAAAACTATAGACAAGTTTTTTTGGCTCTATTGTCGAGGATTGACTTACCTTATTCAATTTAAATTATTTTGATTTAAGGATTGTAATACTTTTCTCGTGTGATTACAGGTGCATGAACAAAAGAATCACGAGGAATAATTGAGCAACTTTCAGGCCTTTTCATCCAACCCAGTGAGGCAATACGACATGGATTTTTGTTAATTTAACAAATATAATTTTGCAAAACCATATTTTAGGTGGTAGAACCATCCAAATTATTTTTGGACTAACAATGCAGGAATTAACATAAGAGTATAAGGTCCACCAAGTTTTCAGTAGGATAGGCTTGGATCCTTAGATTCAAAGTTGGATTAATTAATGGACGTGATAAGCTCCAATTTTGATAACTAAGATGAAAGTCAGAAGAGGATGGAAGCTAAATTTGATCAAATAATGAAAAACCACTCCTATGCTCTTTATAACTTAGAGGTTCAAGTTGGGCAACTTTCCACTACATTGTTAACAAGGAATATGGGGAGTCTTCTAAGCAATACAGAAGCACAACTGATATCCTTATTGTGTTGTGACATCTTTGGGGGTAACCATTATAATCATGAATGTTGGGCACCAGATTATATATGGGAGTATCCAAATTGCATGCAGAACTAGCCTTAGAATACACATATGAGCATATTGATAATTCAGAGTGGAGCATTTTTTACGCAGATATATGGAATGATTACACTTCAGCTAAATATTTAATGGAAGACCTTTCCAAAGGTGAGGCTAGCCACTATGTATTGAAAAAGAGTTTTTATTTGACCAAAGACACTAAGCCAAATACAACATGTTATTGGAGCTTATTAATGCCTCAAAGTGAAGAGGAGACAAAGGTTAATATCATGAATGATGTTGTAATTTGAGAAGAGAAAGAAGAACAAAGGACAAAGGATATTGAGGTTAAAGAAGAGAATGAAGTATCTGTTCAAGAAGAGAAAGTAGGAGAGTGGACAAAGGTGATTGAGGAAGAAAAAGAGCATTTCACCTTCCTACAGGACAAACTGTTGAGTCAACTAAAGATTTAAGAAGTTTCATCATTCCTTATTTTATTGACAGCTTGTTAAAGTAAAGGACATTAATAATATTACTTGGATTTCTTAATTTGATTAATTATGTCCTTACTATTATCTTATAATATGTGACTTATCCACATACTTCTAAACTACTATGTGGAGAAAAGGTTGGAAGCAAGCCACTAATTATAGACTCAGGTTGATAGTAAATGTAAAGGGTTTGTCGAGCTAACGACGTTAAACAAGCATTACTTGGGACGCAATCTTAGAATTAGTATAGGTTTCATTTTTATTTTTGTTTTATTTTGTTAGTGCTTTGTTATTTTTTACATTTTATGTTTATTTTGTAGAGAGTTGAATTGATAGATGTTCATGACATGAAGTGTATCTAAGTTCCTCCTCCGATGCCATCACCGCCACAATCCACGTAAGTATTTTTGTCCTTTTTTTTATTTTTATTTTTGTTTTATATATTTTTTATGTGTGTTGTTTTGAGTTGTGTCTCATTTCCATCTTAAAGACAATGTATTGTTCTAGTTTGGGGAAATATATGCACTTGCATGTCATTTGTGTGTGTGAATTTTACATTTGCATTGGGTTAGTTTTTGAGTAGGTTGGTGTGTATAGTGTGAATGTGGCAATAACATGAATTTAACTTGTGAATTTTGTGTTTTAAGTGTCTTCAGGATGAATATGCAATGTTAATTAGGATGTGGCTCCTTTTTTTCACTTTATGACATTTGTTTGGATACATTTATAATTACATTCATTTAAATTAGTAGGCATCATTAGTAACCTCTCATAAGAGTTATTGACTAAGAAAAAATGAGGTAGGCTAAGAAACTTTTTTTAAAAAAGTGTGTTAAATTCCTATCCTACTAGCCCTTTTTAAGAAAATTAGGTTAATAATAGAGTTAGTAACTAGTTGAGAGTTGTGATATAGTTGAGTAATCAGGGGCATTCACTAAAAAATGTTTGTCTTCCCATCAAAAAGATAGAATGACACTCCGACCAAGATAAATAAAAAATTGTATCCTAGTTGAGTAATCAAGGGGCATTCATGATAAGATGTTTGCATTTGCGTCAAAAGACTAGTTGATAGTTAAAGAAAATGTAAAAACATGGTGCTTGCAAAAAAATTAAACTGCTGATCTTTTAAAATAAGAAAGAATTTTCATAAAGGGTAATTTAGTGATATTTTACCTTTTTAACTGATCAATAATAATAAGTGCATACTTACATATTCCATTGGTGCATGAATAGGGTATCAATGTTTTGATTGACATGTATATTCAAATCAAAACACTTAAATATTAATGGAATAAGTTCGTATATTGGAACTTTTTAAGTGGTTAATGTTCAACGTTAAGTTAATTCCATAAGATTTAATCCCATTACACCATTATTGCATTATTGCATGATTGTGTGTTTTGTGTTTTTTAAAATGGTTTTAGTTTTGCCTAGGGATAAGCAAAGATGTAAGTATGGGGATATTGATAGGTGTATATTATAATATGTTTTTTTAGATATTTAAATGTGTTTATAAGAGTTTTCTTAGATCATAATCATGTGTTTGGGACTTAGATTTATGTTCTTGCTAGTGTTTTGTGTGTTTAATTATTGTTTAAGGCAAGATTTTGATCTTAATTATATATTTCAAGGATTTTTTGATGTGCTTGGTGATGAGTAGAGACAGGTAAAAGTGAAGAAAAGATGAAGAAAGAGCTGGAGAAAAAAGTTTGGCCTGATTGTGCAAGGCCATGCTGGATAGTGTACAAGGAAGTAGTAGGTTGGAGGGCCTCTTGCATGATCATGCATGATCTGGAGAAAAACCATGCACGAACGTGTATGGAACAAATTTCAACTTTTCCAACTCGCAAGTTTTTTGTAGTTTTGAAGCTTCAGGGATATTTTTGGAACCAAAACAAGTGGGAAACACTAGAAGGATCAAGAAGTATTTAAGGAAACATAAAAAAGGAGGTTGCATATTATAAACAAGGAGATTAAAGTGGAAACATCAAGATCCATTTTTCAGAATTTCCAGATCAAGCCTTAAAGCTATTTTCCTTCTTTTCTCTTCTTATGTTTTATTGTCTTGGATGTTAATTTTTATTAGTGGTATATTGAACATCATTATTGATTTCTAGACCATATTAGGATTTTCTTTAATTGTTTCGTTAAACTTTATTCTTATTGAATTCAATATAGTATTGCTTTGAGGTATTTGTTATGCTTATACTTGATAAGAAATCAAGAGATTGAATCCAAGTTATATGTGTTAAGTTATGTAATGATATTTGGTACCTTAATAGAACTTCAAATATCATATTAATAAACAATTGAAGAGAGATCTTAATTGTGAGTTAATTGTCTTTATGATTGCTTTAAATCCAATTAAGTAGTTAAGAATAGTTTTGTGAATCTAGAGGTTACAATTCTATTGTTATCTATTTCAATTGGTATTACTTGATTAGATCTTGAGAGAGGGTAATAAAAAACTTAGGATATCTAGGATCAAGTATGATTGAATTAACAAGATAAAGGGAAGACAAAACAAAGATATAATAACCTAAAGTTTCCATTATTGATTAACTTCATTCTTATTGCTTTCATTAGTATGTTTCAATTTTAGTTAATTTATTTTAATTCAATCTTTATTAATTTAGACAAAGTGCATTCAAATTATTAGGTGACAAATTCGATCCTCATGGTGAGGATATCATTTATACTACAAGTTATGACTGTAGCATGAAATTTTTTTGTTTAAAACTGGCAATCAAATATAATTTGGTATCAAATGTTAGACAAATAATTTTTTAGTAAAATAGCGGGGAGAGGAGTGTTAAGGGTGATGAATTAAAAAAATTAGGAATCATAACGAAACATAAATTACATATTATTGAACCAAACGAGCCTCTAAAGAAATGAAAATAGAAGAAGGCTCACTCTTAGAATCAAACTCACAATAATGTATTTCATATGGTAGAATCACTAAAAGTTTTAGAATTATATCATATCTTACCTCGGTAAATAATTAAAGATGAAAACTTGAGTTTAATAATTGTAACAGAAATTTATATTTTAAGAGAGAGAGAGATGATATTTAGGGAGAAAAGTGTTATTGTGAAAATAATGGTGAAGTCACTTAGTGACTATTAAGTAGAAAGAGTTATTTTTGTTATATTTATGACTAGATACTTTAATTATATTTATGTTATGTAGATAATATTTTCTATTGGTAACTTAGATGTTATTTGAATAAATATGCATTTAAATGTCATAGATGATGATTAGTTACTTGGATATCACAATGACTGATTATACATTTAGGATTTAATATTTATCTGATATATATGCTATAAATTATATGCATATGTATTAGATTGATAAATATATGAGATGATTCGATGCATATACTAAGGGAAAGTATAGTTATGCATGTAATCAAAATGTATCTCTTTAAAAGGAGCTCTTACTTTACATGCTTAGTTAATATGTATATATTTAATGGTACCCTGTTTTCACCACCTTTATATTAATGATGCGTAGAGTCTTAGTTAAGTCTTACACTTAGTGGTACCATAGTTATATAGGCTTTAACTATATGTTTAATGTATTTATTTTTAATAATGCTAAAAAAGGTGAAAGATAGTAATTATAAAAAGAATTATATTATAGTAGTACATATAAGGAAGAGTAGCGTAGATATGTATTTGGATTAATAATTTCTATGATCATATTGTTATGTTATGTAAAGATAAAGTATATATAAAAGTTGGCTAATGTATTTGGATTTGTATAAGGTTCATGATTGATTTATAATAATTTGTCATCATAAAAAGGAAGAGATTGTTGAATTAAGTAGGTTTGTGTCAATAGGAAATATTGGAAGACAATGTTACAAAACAAGGCTTATTGAAACTTTAGAACTGATTCTTAAAGCCTTATAACTAATAAAGCTAGAAACCACAAAACCTCACTTTTAGCTGGATCGAGGAGCTAATTATAACAAAAAAAGTCATCAACATTACAAAAAAAAAATTAAGATGGAATATCTAAGGGGGACCTTTTTAGCCAACCTTAATTCTTAGTTAGTGTTGTACCTGGGGATTTATTATAATCATCCTTTAGTTTGGTGGTTTTGGTTATAAATTTGTTCTTTTATTCGGATTTAACATAATTTTTAATTTCCAAAACAAAAACTAGTGATTAAAGCCTTTTTATTAGGCACAACTATAAGAATAATTTACATGATAAAAAATCACATTTGTAAAGGATAACCATTGTATAGTAATGATCTATTGTCTAACTTAACATAGACAATTTAGCATATACTTCCAGATATATAAAAAATTATATTACTAATGCATTATCTTTTAGATCCAAATCAAAAGAAAGGAACCAATATACATATATAGTTTAGGATCTTACACTAGAAGAAACAGTCGTTATAAAAATTAAAGGTATCAATTTCAATTAAGAATTTAATAAAAAGAAAAAATGCTCATTTTCATCATAGCCCTTAATGTTAAGAAAAATTTATGACGTATATTCATGATCATAATAGGACAAAAAAGTATTAAAGGAGCATGCCATATACTAACTTATTTATTAGGCTTCATTATCACCTAAAAAGAGTTTCATATCATTTTCATGAATATAATACCTATATATGTATATGTGCATCATTTTTGCACACTCACGTAGTATCAAGATACATAGAATTGTCTAAAAAAAATGATACATAGATTTTTTCATAAGAAACATTATTTTTTATGGTGATTTTAAACATATGGATAGGATTTGTTTTCTTAAGAAAAACTTGCTTAGTAGATCTAAGAAGATATTGGTTCAAAAGTGATTAAGGACTAACTCATAAGGACTAAAATATAATTAAGAACCAAAAATGAAATGATTAGTTTATCCTGTAGGTATATAGAAAAACATAAGCAAGTCGTAGATTAATAATAGATGTTCCAGGCATATGACCGAAGATGCAGCAAACTTCATTTCTCTTAAAGATCAAGATAGAGGATTTGCTTTTTTAGAAATAATGTCAAATGTAAGATAATTAACTTTAACAAATTTAGTAAGAGTGAACATAATATGATTGAAGATATGCTTTTGGTTAAAGGTCTAAATCATAGTTTATTTTAAGCTAACTTTGTCTAAAGATTTTAAAGTATGCCATAAATAAAATAATATGTGACACCCTACATAGGATGTGGGTGTTAAATTCCATATTGAAAAGTGGAGAAAGGTAAAATATTTATAATATTATAAAAAAGACTATTAATAAAATTTTTAAGTAGCAATTTTTGGACTTATGATTCTCTTAGGCCTCAATTAGGTCAATCTAAATTTGAGATTTTTTAAATAATATAAGAGAAAAAAACTTTGCTAGTACAATGTTAGATAGAGATGACGACAACCAGGAGTTGTATCAACAATAAGGTTATGAGCAATGGATGACTCGTAGCAAACTTACATTTTAGCTTAAAATTAGAAAAGGAGGGGAGATTTTGGATTGTAGATTGGGCTTTAATGAAGATATCAAAGATTCAAAGACGGGGAGTTTCTAATATTCCATATGAAGGTGATTGTCAAATCAAATATTAAAAAGGACATAAAGGTGGAAGCCTTTATAAGTCCATAAAAGAATACTAAATAACTTTTTAGCTAGCTATTTTTGGGCTTATAGTATTCTCAAACTTGAAATTCGAGTTAAATTTATCATTGTATGTATTGGTAAGAGAGGAAGAAATATTTATATTATGATTTATATGATCTCTCTAAATATGATATTAAGTATTTAATCTCCTCTTGTAAATATGCATGAATATGACATATGAGACTTAAACATGTTAGCATGAAAATTATTATGAATCTTATTAACATATAACTTACTAGTAGGCTATACCAATAAGCTATTCAATATAAAATTCAAAATGGGCGAGGTAATGGAAGCATAAAACCTATTACGAATCTCAATAAATATAACTTACTAATAGGCTAACCAATGTGAGGTTCTAAATATACAAGATTTGTAAAGCATGTCAAATAGGGAAGTAAGCCAAAATTTCTTTAAAAGCAAGAAGTTGATAATCCATTAATCTTTTACAACTTTTGCATATGGAGTTGGACTCTATCTAAAGTTGCTAACTTAGGTGGTAAGCATTATGTATTTATCATAGTAGATAATTATAGTAAGTTTAAGTAAGTATTAATTTTAACTAGTAAAGATGATTGTTTTAATGCATATATTAAATATGTTAATAGATTTTTAAAAAAATTAGGAGTAAGGCTATATATTGTTGGACCTTCCTAGACCCTCCATGCTAGTGGGATTTATACTGAGTGTTGTTATTATTATTGTTATTATTGTTGTAGAGTTAAAAATAAGGAATGAGTCTTTATTGCTTCCATTAGAAGTGATAATGATAAGGAGTTTGAGAATAAAAATTTTAAAACCTTATGTTAACATAATTATATCTCTTATAATTTATAATGTCCAACCCTTTAATCAAAGATTATAGTGAATTCAAATTATCAAAAAGAAATTGGAAATTATTTTTAAATTAAGGAAAGACTAAACATTTATAAAATCATTTATCTCTTTTCCCTATTTTCATTTGATTTGAATGTTTGTTCAATTGTTAATTGATTGTGTTATTGTCGATAGTTTAAATGATATTATTGTAATTGGAGCATTATGTTCTTATAAACTTGCATATAGTTTTAAAGAAAATTTTAGAAGACCTATTATGTAAACTCTCAATTTACCTTCTGTCTTATTTGTCTTTGAAAGTAATAAATAAAATTCAAAAAAATTAATTTAGATTTCTAACAAGCTAAAAGTATTTTATATTTTAAAACATATTATCATGAAAAGATGTTAACTTAAATGACTTCTCACATTTATTATAATTATTCAAGATCCTATGTTTCGTAATCTGTAATTAAATACCCATTTCTTTATTGAATAGATAGGTACAAGAAATGATGCAAATATGTTCATGTTTTATCTTCATCTTTGTTTAGAAATTTAATTATATATTTTTGTATTGGTATAGATATTTTGGATGTTCATAGTATTTCATTTATTTGACAACGAGTTACATTAATGATATTGTTTTGCATTATTATAAAACAAATCTATCACTTATGTTTTGTTTATTATAATAACATAGTATCATCACAAAATTATCTGATATTCATAAACATCAAATTTAACTATTTTTTATCAATTCTTCAATTACAATGTAATTAACAAATCCTATGATTATACATGTTTAGTTTAGAATATTAAGGTGTCTATACGCTAAAGAGGATAGAAGTATATTGTTTGTTTATAATTATCTAAAATGCACCACTCTCAATGGCCCAATTTATTGACACCTAATTTAATATGTACTTTGTAACAGCTAAGCAGAGGCACATGATCATTCTTAACCAAGATGATGATAAGTGTATTTTGTATAATTCTTATTTCATTACTGAAAGTTGGAAGTCTCAAATCTGAAGATTAAAAGACCATACATTAAAATTTATATAGTAGGATAATCAATGATGATGAAAGGACACATATGATGAGTTTAGGTGTGACCTTTCAATTGTTAATTGTAAATAATTAGTTAACACCTTGACATTATCTATAAATATAAGATAGTGTTCACTTAAAAATTTGATGACAATTTTCTAAAACACAAAAGTACATAATTCTTCAAAAAGTCCTTTAACATGTGAAAATAAAAAACTCATCCAAGTAAGTGATATTTTCAGTGATGCATATTTGATTTTGTGAATCGTTTATCTGTTTTAAAATTTTCTTAAATTAATATCAGAGAATTTATGTATATGTATCTCGATAGTCATGTTTATCTATTGCTTATTTTTGGAAATTTTAAATTGCTTGATGAGTTATTCTGTTTCAAATCAAATAATAGCAAATTGCTTTATTATCTTCACATTATTAAAGATTTCAATAACAACAACAACTCAATGAAAGTCCCGCTGATGCAAGAGATCTTGAGAGGTCCAGTAGTATATAACCTTACCCCTAACTGGTGGAGGAGCTGTTTTCAATAGACCCAAATAAAGAAAAAAAGAGAAAAATATACATATACATATACATATACATATACATATACATATACATATACATATACA